>JAXGGA010002364.1:0-124274 GCA_038373865.1 Uloborus plumipes | reverse complement strand
TACTCCGCGCTGTCCTCGACCCGCAGTTCCTTGAGGGTCAGGGTGTAAGAGAAATCCTGGGAGTCACTGCGAATAAGGACCCGGTCGCCAGCACTCAGTTCGTCAGAGCCTCGGTACCTGTACATGACAAAGAAATACGACACGGTGTAAGACAAAAAAATGAGTTATGCAGCAAGTATTTTACCATGTTAAGCACATAAGTCGTAACAACATTTTTTATCAAAATTGAGTTATTGTCACCAGGTGGTTCTTTGTGACGTAATTTACCTATGTCCAATGTTTTATGGTTATTTGAGAACGGGATTTTTTTTTTTAATTCTGAAAAATACCTCCGGAATCAAATACATGGAGGTTGCAAAATTTCTAAGACATATCTCAGTTTGAGCTCAACTGCAGTTACCACTATAATAAATGATAAAAGCATATGAATTCAAGCATTTTATTTCTGTTATATAGTTTATAAGTTACTTAAGCAAAAAGAAACTTTGAATGAGAAATAAAAATTTTAACAATATTTACTTATACTTTTTATTGACAAGGACTTTTTTTAGAAAATCTCTTTTGATTTTAATATTACTGTAAAAACTACCACAAGCTAATCCAGTACTAATTTTACATGTCAATGTTACAAATGCCGCAGAAATTATCCTAAATAAATCTTCAGAGTTGGTTATTTTCAGAGGTTTTTGATCATCTATAATATAACTGATCTTCTACCGGAACAAGAAGTGAAACGGCCGAGACACTAGGCTTTTGTCTGAAAACCGGGACGTCTGGCAAACTTAGGCATAGATGCAAAACGCACGTCTGTAATTTTGATTTTGACACATAAAAATGAACATGCAATGCAACCTGCATTTCCTAGTCTCGTTTCATTGATGCCAGTTCACTTCACTCCGCATGAATCCACGTTTCAGTCCACTTAGTAACAGAAACAGTCGTCTTCTTTCATTGCGAATGTCAGAAAGTGCATTTAGTTCAGAATTAAGTACCGTTACCTTCATATAGTATTCCAACGCAAGTCCGCTCCAACGACACGTTCATTTTTTACTGGACTCTCAAAGAGAAGCAAACATTGCTAAAGTCATAGTTCATCTCACTAGAGGAACACCATATTCGGGGAGCATCAGCAGTTAAGTGTATTGGAAAGAGTGAAGCGAGATTAAGATACCTGGATTCTCAGGACCACAGAGAAGTAATTCTTACCAAGTGACTTGAGGCTGCGGTTTTCCAGTAACTCGAGTTTCAAACCTCGCTGCGTCTCCCACCACAATAACCAAATCTTGCAGAGGAGTCAGGATTTGCGGAGCTTGAGTGTCTTTCTTCGCTGAAATTGAAAAAAAGAATGAAATTAAGTTCTGCACTTTTAAGATTTCGTTTCAATATATTAAATCATAAACAAACTGTTGCTTATTCATAGAGGCTGCGGTGTTCGGATTAATATGGCAGTTGACTCGTGAATGGAGGGTTTTCGGGTCCAATGCCAACCGCTAGAAGATCTTCCGCCGCGTTCGCTAAGGATCGCTAGAGAACGTTAAATATGTCGTGGTTTCAAATCTTCCAAGGTCCCATTCCAAATCAATACTTCTGGAGGGTCTCGACCAGAGTAACAGAGCTGTCTTTAGGGACCCATCCCACTGGTTAAATCAGATATGGTTGATACGGGGGAGCTTGGGGTGTCATGTAATGTATACTCGTAGACTCTGGAACTGATTGGGGAAATTTGAAACAAATGAAACTTTTACCTAAAGTAAATGAATAATAAATCCGTATTTTTCTTTCTATTCGGTATTCAAGCTCTTACTCGGAGGTGAGACGCGGAAATTGCAACGAAGAGCCCTCTCTAGTTCCTCGTTTTCTTCACTTATTTAATATGGTTGCTGAAAGACCAGACTCGTGACACACACTGTCAACTCTGACACATTATTTTTACAACTGTAGAAGAGTGTTTAAAGTTAGAAACTTTGCTGACCACATCCTCCACCAGACGGCACTGATTTCTAAACACAAACAATTAACTCAATTCCTCAATTAGAACTTTTACTTCAGTCTTCTCTCTCATATCTTGCAGTATGAAGAATATAATGTATATGTGTAGTTCTTGTAATTAAATACAATTTTCTATGCTTTAAAGAAGTTCCTTATTAGTAATGTGTGGGTGTAAATTAACCATGCTGTATCTTATAAGCAGAAGATCACATATTGGATAATAACAACAACAGATGAAGAATATATGAGAAGTTAAGCTGCATGCTTTCCTTGCTCACACTGTCGTACATCAATATCTAATATTTACAATGAGAAATAACTAAAACAGTTGCACTCACATTTGACTGTAACGGTGGCTTTCTGGCTGGCCTCCCCCGCTTTGTTGGCGGCCTTGCAAGTGTAACTGCCAGAGTCTTCGACACGAGCCTCTCGAATGGTCAACTTTCGGACGTCCCCTTGAACTTCGATGACGCTTCGGTCATCAGAGCGAACTTCTTTCTTACCGAACAACCTGAAATTGATAAGAAAAATGATATGAAATATTCAATGTTGTGATAAACTGTGACTGTGTTATGGAAAAATAAACGGGAGGGGGGGGCGATAATTATTGTCTGAATACTACTTGCCAGGAAATCATGTGAATGGCGCAATATTGAAGACAGCTAAAATAGGTAACAGTTGAAAGAGTATCTGGAGACCTTTTTGGAAAAAACACATTCACTCTCGTTCGCCCGTTAGCGAGATATACTGTTTTAAAGTAGCTGGAATGTTAAGGTATATATACTCCCTTAAAATCACAAATCTGTACCTCAGAACCAGACTAACGTAAGTCCATTTTCGTCATTTTTCGGCAGAGGGGAAAAACGATTGTCGAATACATCGTTTTTCCCCTCTACTGAAAAATGACGAAAATGGACTTACGTTAGTCTGGTTCTGAGGTACAGAAATATCAATAAAATATCAATACATTTTTTATGGTCTCAAATAATTCTCCAGTCTCCAGTAACCCGATTTGCCAATCTGGTGTCAAACTCAACACTTCACCGAACGTAGAAGCTACTTCAATAGTAGTAAAAAGGGTAGAAAGCCAAACTAAAATTCCGCGTTTGCTGTTAGGCATCGAATAATATTATACCTAACGGAGCTCTCAACAGGTTAGCACTCGCCACTCAGAAGGCAATCAATGCGGCCCTCTCCTTGTTCTCGTCATAAAGTAATAACATAATTGAAACTTATTTTGAGTATTTTCATACTAAAACTATATACTACGGTTTTAACTGAAAATATACCCTTTCACTATAGAAATTTATGTTTTGTTCAAATTAATATAATGTTCCCATTTTCATTAAATGATAATTTACTTCAATATTTTTTTACAGTGTTCTAGCTAAAAAACTAATTATACATCAATGCAATAATGCAAGCCAACTTTAAGTAGATAATGTCAAAGGGGACTTCCCGGTCACTGAAAAGAGAAATATGTCTTACCACGTGACTTCCGGAGTAGGAGATCCCTTTACGGCTGTATCCAGTTTAAGTTCATCTCCTTCTACAAGAGATAAGTCTGACAGATCCTTCGTAAAAACGGGCTTGGCTGAAAAAAAAAATGCCAAAACCAATCATGTACTACATTGCTCAAAACAGTTAAAGGATATTTTTAGTTTTATACAAAATGAAGATAAGAGAGGTTCTTGTTAAAAAAGAAAATGGAAGAAAGGAGTTAAATGCAATTTATTTTATTTCTTTAAGCTATGGAATAATGCTAATTTTGAGTTTGACGTCAGAAATGACGTTTTAGCAGCAGCGAATGAAATTCGGATTTCAACTTACTGAGTGGTTAAACGAAAAGCAATGATTTATATACAGTATGTAATGTGTTTCGATCAGTGCGATGCCTCAATGAAGTAATTTAACCAAATCAGAAGCTTGAACAGTTGTTGGTTGGCTAGTGGGGGGCCGAACACACAAGTCGAAATAGGAGAAGCTACTGGAGTTTTACATTGTGTGATTTTCAGGACCAGGAACTGATTTTAAAAAACTGAAAACGCAGGTTGTCGACAAGGACGAGGCTGTAGACGTAGGTAAGGCCCAATAAAGATTGATAATTAGCGTTAATGACTCAGAAATACCGAAACATGGATGCCAATTTTCTTTAACAGCACTTTTACTCTACTATTAGCACGACCATTTCAACTCTAACTGTCCGAAGTTGGCTCCATTCTGTGGATGTCCGTGCTCATTGTCAATGGTGCGTAATAAGTTAGCAACAAAACACTGTCGCACTTCCAAGGAGTGGGAGGGGTTCTACTACAACTTTTTCAAATCCCGGCGAAAATCCTGAATGACCTTGTAAATTACCATTTAAAATGAGAAAAGAACTCACTGAGTAGTCGAAGGTTTGCTTTAGTTTCGGCCTTTCCGCCAGAGTTGGATGCCTCCAGTCGAACCTCTCCAACATTGTCCGATCCAGTTGCTTTCTTCAGCTTCAAGCTGTACGTGCCTTTTTCTGAATCTTTCGTTAGTTGGAAGTTCTCGTCATCAGCTAATTCCTTTCCGTTCAAGAACCTGGAATAAAATATCATCAGTTTTTTTTACTAAATTACATTCATACTTTAATCTCTATTGATTCTGCGCTTTTTCACCCATCGTAATCTGCCAGCTTAACTTCATTTTTTTTTAAACTTATGAATAAAGAGAGTAACATAACTTGGTAATTGAGCAAAGAGAAAAGGATGGAAAGAAGATTACCATTTTATTTCAGGTGCAGGTGTCCCTGTGACTTCGACTGTCAATGTGACGTCAGCTTCGCCTTCCAACACGTCTTTGTCTTGGAGACCTTTCTTGATGACAGGCTTTCCTATTTTATTATCGGATGAAATAAATATCAGATAAATGAGATGATTGAACAAGAGTCAAAGCCCAAAACTTTGAAACTATTGGAGAAACTTTTGAACTAGTCCTACGTAGAACTGGTTCATATCATAGAACACGTAGATTTGTTTTAGAATGCCATCCATTATTATTCACTCACAATGATTGCATCTTAAAAAAGAAACGTCTGTGATGCGTTATTTCACAAACGTTCTTAGTCTGATTGTTAAAATGCATTAGATGCTCAACGACGAGTTTTGGATTCTGTAAAAGTCCCTCTTCAGCTACAAAAAATCCTATTTGACGTAAACGCGTTCAATTTCTCAAGAAAATATTGCAATGGTGGAGCTTAGTTTTGGAGATATATTTATGATTGACGAATATGATTTTGATATGATTTTGAGCTTGAAATAATTTATTAAAATGAGGATATCATCTTAACAAAAATAACTGGAGTGAGACAGGCAGCATCTGAGAACAAATACGGAGAGCATGACTCTAAATATCTTTAGTGCTACCACTATTTCGAAGACCACGAAGAAAACTCAAGAAAAATAGAATGAATAAAGATTTTGCAATTCTAAGAATTAATAAATGGAGGTCAATTCTTGAATTGAGAGGCAATAAAAAAGGCTTCTGAATAAAGGCCAGGGATTACATAGGGCTATCGTGCCAATGCTGATGAAGACGGATGGTTAGTAATCTTTTGAATACGTTATCTAGCGTTGGTAAAGTTTCTAAAAACTTTTTTTTTTCGACTGAAAAATGGAGTCCCCAGGAAAAGAAAAGTCACCAATTTAACTTAAGAAATGCATTGTATTGTAGACTTACCTGTGACTGTTACCGCAGCTGATGTAGATGCCGACCCATGCGCGTTGCTGATTTCACAGGTGAACTTCCCGGCGTCCTGTTGACCCAATTTGTCGATGAGGAGGGTCAAGGAATCGTCACTCTCGATGGTAGTCTTGAAGTGACCCGCAGTCAAGTCCAATGGAACGCCATCTTTCTTCCTGAACGGGAAAAAAATGGAGAAGTTCAGTGCGGTATTGATAAAAGTGAAATTAATGGGAACTACATTCTCCCATTGAAAGCAAACAAGATATGAAATGGTGTTTTGAGCTTACATTTGTATATTAGAAGGTTATAATCAAAAGTTTCTTTTCTTGTGATCCATTGCTAAACATTCAATTTGTGTTCAAATATGAAATATACCTAAAAATTAAAAAAAAATACACAAGACCCTGAAATATGTTATTTTATTAGCTAAAGAACGTGCTGGTTGATTTAATTCTCTGGCAGTGTTAAGTGCAGTACCTCTTTGAACTTTTCTTTGAGGAAGGGAGGCAAATAGTGTATTCAGTGTCAGTTTTATCGAAAAACAAAGTATTACCACTTGTATACAAACAATAATTATTCCTCGCCAGGTTATGTGCAAGAGGCAATAAACTGAAACAGCGCGTTTTTTCTTTTAATAAGTGCAAAACCTTTACTTACCAGGCTGTTTTTGGATCTGGCTGGCCTTCGAATTTAACATTGAGCTTTAAAGGAACACCCTCCTCTCCTTCCTTGTCTTCTAATTCTTTCAAAAATCTGGGGGCCGCTGAAAAGCAACAGCACATCAGGTTCTTACAGCTCTTTGTTGTTCAACAAATGATATTCTAATCATTTTCAAGCATCGAGTTTCAAGTCTACAAATCCGCAAAGATGTCAAATAAGAGAAGATGGCGCGATTTTATTTAAATTAAATTTTCATAAATCATGTGCATACTGAGAATGAATGTATGTATGACGCAGGGTCCAGTCACTGCACAGTAGATTATCAGCGAAAAGTGTGTACAACACAAAACTTTTAAGCAATCTAAATTGTCCTTGGTTTAAAGCAATGCGAGATAGTTTTGCAAAAGTAATCCAATTGTAGTAAACAAATTTATAATTTAAACTTTTGGTAAAATAGTACTTCTAAAAGGTTTAATTAAAACAATACTAATAGAACATCATAGTAAAACCTCACCACTCGAGACTAACGGTTTTTTTTTTTTGAAACTGTTAACCGATTTCAATTCAATGTCGCAGGAGCCACATTGTCATGCCGAAGTTCTAATATAAGGCTGAACATAAAATAATTCGAAATATACACTAATTTCAATTTAAATAGCACTTACAATTGTCATACGTGTTGATAAAGTGTCTGCTTTTCATCAGATTTTTACTTATTTATTTAGTACTTAGTGAGCCTTAAAGTTTATTTTACAATTTCGGTAGTCCGCAGATCTGAAAATTTTGGGAACCACGGCTCTGCATCAAGTGATTCTCTTGCCTGTTCTTACTTTGATTGCTTTAAAAAGTTTTAAAAATGCTGCTTTTACTGCAAAAGGTTGTCGAATGTCACATGACAAAGGGGGAACAAAATGCCTTCCCCTGGTAAAAGGACAATATCTACAAGTGTCGTAGCAAGAGAGCCCTCACGGGGGCTGTCCTACTTTAAAATATCCAACTTTGATACTAGGAAATGAAAACAGAAGCATCTATAATTTCATTTCCGTTTTATATTATAGACAATTACAAGTACAGAAATTTGATTATATGATGAAAAAAGTATCTTAAACAGAATGTAATCACTTTATTTTTCATTATTGGAGTTTAATTTTGAGCTTCAAGGGGGAGGGGGGTCCGGACCTTGGGATCACCCCCTTTTCTACGCCACAAATACCTACCCGTAATGGTGAGCCTGGCTGCTGTAGTCTGCGACCCATGTTCGTTGGTGATGGTGCAGGCGTATTTCCCGGCATCCTCCCTGGTGGCACCGGAGAGTACTAGCGTTAGAGAAGCACCGTCCTCTTCTACCTTCAGCTCGGTGTGTCCTGCCTCCAGTGTCAGCTCAGCTCCGTCCAAAGTCCTATGAGTATAAAACAAACTATTTGTTGCAACTCTACTTAATTCTGAGCTCTCTTTAGATGATGTCACTCCATTTAGTTTAGTGACTCTGGATGACTTCAGATTAAGTGACTCTGGCTGCACATGAAAACCATTTTTACTCCTAAGTTCTTTAGCTTGGTAAGACGTTACGGTAAATGCTGCGCTCAGTTACGTTACATGACATATAAGTTATACGTATATATGTGTTTACAAAAGCGTCAAAGTAAATAAATGTTATGTTGACAAGAATATTGTTTCAAGTTTCAACATGTACGAGGAGAAAATGATGACAGACGGCTACCCAATATTCACTTTACAGAAGTTTCAAGACATAGGCAAGAAAATTGCCCTTTTTTACTCATTACTGAAGAAGTAATGCTTAATACCTAAGTGGCAGTCCATAACGATTGTCACACATTTTCCCCATTTTTACCCCCTCCCCCCTCTTGTCACAATGTTGTTACACTTCAGTACTGACACACACACATACCCTCTCCTGTTCCTCTTATCACATGTCCTACAATATTTCATAAACATATTTTCATTTTGAAAACTGTGTAATGCCATACTTTTGGTTACCTCATCCTCTTTGTCACAAATTGTCACGCTTTGGCGAACCCCTTTAAAGCTTGACATCATTTGTAGACGACAGCTAAGGCCCATGGAGAGAAATAGTTATGCTGCCACTCCAACTAACACGCACATTAGGGTGATTCAAAAAAAATTTTTTTTGAATTTCTCTGGTCTTACCCCGCAGTTTTTTTACACTATTCATGAATGTGATGTATGTAAAATTTTAGCTCAATTGAATAATATTTAGAGGTCGCTCAACGCGATCGAATTCTGTTGAAAATTAGCAATATCGGGAGTTGGAGTATATAGCTTCATTACCCGAAATAATATTATTTTTCATATAAAATGGAATAACTTAAAACGTTAGTTTACTCTACTAAGTAATTAGTCAATAAAATAATAGCTCAAAGTGAGTTGTAACGATTACCCCCCTCCCCCCCCGTTCCAAAGCTGCATTATCTCTTACCTGAGTTTGGATAGAAAATGCAGCTGCAAGCTCGGGCTGTGGTTTCTGTTTTCTTTTCGGTTGTTTGAGGTGTATGAGTTTATTTGGCTAAAACACCTAGCATCCACTCTAGACAGGGCCCAGTATAAGTGACAGAAAGCCACTTTGATAGTAGCTGCTACAGTACAAAGTATGGGTCAAAATGGGGAGGATTTGACAACGTCCATAAAACGGTAAATGCCAACTATTCGCTCTGAATTGGCCGTTAACTTACAAAAGTCGTTTAAATCTATGACTTCCTATGATAGTTCACTGGAACGAAACACTTATGGAAAATATATTGGAAAAATGAAGGAGGATCGGCGGGTTTCATACCAGTATTAGTATCAGGACCACAAGCATTGATGATTTACTTCTGGGTTCTAGTAAGTTAGTCAGGCATTGGAATTGCTACGGAAAATGCTGCTATACGATAACAAGTTAGATAAATGGGAACTTACTGAGCTCGTACGTGGTATGTGTTTCAATACGACATGCATTGCCGGTACTAAAGTTGGAGCATGTTTGAACTTGGGGGAAAAAAAAACGAGGGAAGCAACTTTTATATTGTGCTTTCCGCCATTATATTTTAGACATTGTGTTTTCTGTGGTATTACAACCGAAATCTATTCTACTCTTGGTCTCTCGGTATTTTAACTGATAAACCAAGAAATAAGTAGAATTGGGGTATTTGATTGCATGCAATGTTCACGCAATTGCGTGGAACCATCCACTGCCATTGGATCTACAATATTGCTTTTTAAGCGGTTTTAGCAATCATAGTCCAGAATAAAACATTCTAATTTTAAACCTGGAGTGAGGAACGATGAGGTTGAGGAGTTGGTAGCACATTCAGAGCAACGTGCAACTAGTAATGGAAGTTGCGCAAAGTTAACTTCTGATGACCCATGTAAAAGAAGTGTCCAAGGAAGATACCAGAGCTTAGTGCGATTTTCTTGAGCAGAGCACCTTCTCTTTGTGTATGTTTTCGTGTCCCAGGAGTGGTTCCTCGTGTTATATCTGTGTTAAAGATTCTTTATGGCTTCAAGTTATGGATATTTCCCAACCAGTTCAAACTTGCAGCTGGACAAACAAAAGGTATTCGTAACATATGAATGTGATTTCTTTCACATTCTTATCGCTAATGGGAAAGAATATCTAAGAGCTAGGTTCCCAGCAACCCTTTTTTTGCAAGTACTAAGAAATGATTTGGAATATTTTTAGCGTCCTTATTCATGTAAGGAAGAAACTCAAAATATATCAGCTGTTTGATCCTGAGCATTCGAATCTTTAAGATAGCTACCAACAAGGCTTTATACTACCAAAGAAACTGAGGATTGTAAACTACAATACGGAGCGTGGCATGGCCCTTATTGAAGCATTTGTTAAGACTATCACTAATGACGAAAAACAAAGACAGTGTCTTCTTCAAGTGGTACAGGAACACAGAAAAGGTTTCAAAGTTGCAAAAAAGTAACCTTAAAAAGTATTTCAAGAATTAATAAGCGAATTACTATGTATTTAATGTATTTAATTTTGTTTTTTATATTTTTTCCGTATTTGATTAGTTTTCATACTTTTCTGCATTTCATTGGTTTTTCAGATATATAGTTCATTTTGTGATTGCACGTTTTTTTCTTCAGAGAAAAAACAGCAATAAAGTAACTTTATCATTATTATTTACGTTCGCATTTGTGCCACTATCACAAAATTTGAAGTACTCCTGAATTTAAATATAGTTTACTAAAATTTTGGGCAAATAATTCAGTGTATATAAAGGGCCTAAATAATACGGTAAGACGAATAAAAATACAAAGGCTACTTTTTTCTATAGATATCATTTACGATCACGTTTTTGTCAATATCACGAAATTTCAAGGCGTTTGAGCGACCTCTAAATATTAATATATTTTGCCAAAATTTTGCACAAATAATCAGTGTATATAGTGGCACAAAATAAGAGGGTAAGACGCACAAAAATACAAAGGCTACTTATTTCTATAAATTTCATTTACGATCACGTTTTTGTCAATATCACGAAATTTCAAGGCGTTTGAGCGACCTCTAAATATTAATATATTTTGCCAAAATTTTGCACAAATAATCAGTGTATATAGTGGCACAAAATAAGAGGGTAAGACGCACAAAAATACAAAGTTTATTTTTTTCCATACATAACTGAATCACCCTAACGCACATGAAATTATGTTGAAAAGACGGAACATTTTAATGAAATGTTTATTGAGCAATAGAACTGCATAGACAATTTGCATATGAAATAGAAATGGCTATCTGTGGCATTATTGAAGTCATGTTTACTTAGCAAAAATAAATACATAAATGAATAAAAATTCAGTAAATCAGCTTCGGGTGAACGAGGTTTTGTGTGAAAGAGTTTCGGATAATCGAGATTTTACTGCAATATGTATCTGCTATAATTACCATTTAGCTGTAGGTTTGGGTTTTCCTGTGAATTTGACGGTAAATTCCACAGTTCCATTTTCTTTGACTTCTTTATCTGACAACTTTTGAGTAAACTCTGGAGCAGACGTTGACTCTGCAAAAATAAAAAAAAATGATAATTTATTAAAAGTATTTCTAAGATTGACAGAGTTGTAAGGGCCCTGCTCCACATTGGCGTAAAGCAGAAAAAAGAAGCAGAAACATAAAATGGATTAAATGGTGCTCCTATGGAAGGTACCTGGATTTTCGGTTTCTGCCTTCGGTTTCGGTCGCATTTTCCGCTGATGTCGAGCTTAAAAAAGGATTTCTTGCAGAATGCTTTGTTTTCGGACTCTTTTGAACAATTGTTAATATTGCAATAAAAAGTTGGAATTCGTTATTTATCATTGGTGTTACTTTAAATCTTCACTGCATGGTGTGCCTGATCTGGCACAAACCAAAAAATCCTCATATATTCCTCTGATATTTAAATGCAGTTAAGCTGAGCTTTGTGCTCCTTCTGCTATAACAGTTTAGTGTGATTTTTATGCACTAGTTAGTTGCACTAGTCTAGGTATTACAGTTCTTGCTTTTGAAAAATAGAGTGTCTGCATTACAGTAAGAAGTGTGCTTAATCATTATTTCCTTTGTTCTAAAAATGTTTAAATATATATGCTGTACTTAGTGGGAAAATTTGTTTGTTCCACTTATGGCACTAAACACATTGTTGATTATTACACGTATAGGTATAAGCATATACTATGTGTAGAGAAAATTACAACGTAAAAGAGGCACACATAAGCAGGGATACTGCAGACACGTGCTTCGGCGTTACAAGGAACGTCTTTTTCAATGCAAAAAAATGTTGAGCTTATGGATGCACAGACATCTGACAAAAGTGCCTGCAGTATCTCTGCTTATTTGTGCCTCTTTTACGTTGTAATTTTCTCTACATCAATTGCACAAACGTATTTGTAAATTTCATATACTATGTGCTTTGCGCCACGTGTGGAACAAACAGATAAAACATCATTTTTGGTGCAAATTTTTAAGATTATTTTTTTTTTCTTCATTTTTTTCTGAACTCAGGGCTACTAAAAGGTAGCATATGATTTTTTTCATGAAAATATAAAAAATCGTGCAGTGAAGATTTAATGTTTTGCAATATGGTTAAAAAGCTTCAACAAAAAAGAAGAAAAGTTTTAAAATTTAAAATCTAACTCTTTAGCAGCATTCTTTTACACTCAAGTTCCCAGATATTGCTTTACATAATAAGATACAGTGCGAGATAATTAATATGGTTGATTACTTTTTATTTATCAAAATATTTTGGATGGATGTAATGAATAGACGATTTTTTATAACTTTACTAAAAAAACAAAGAGCTGTGCATCTTTCATATCTTTTGTACAATAGGAATGGTCTTGAGCAGTTGAACATTATTGGCATTGTAGAAATCCTCGAATGCTGGCAGCACCAGATCTCACTGCTGGAAAGAAAACTTTAGAATGGACGTTTGGCAACAGCACTAGAGATGAGACATATTGGTAGTGGCCAGTGGAAAGAGACAGTGTTGGTAGTTAACAAAAGTCATAGTGGTTTTTTAAATACATATTTCTAACTTGTGTATGTAATTTTAAATTTCGACAACGGATTAAATATTTTGTCTTTCAAGTGTTTTTATATTCAGTGCATGGAACCAGTAATTAGTTTCATCCAAGAATGAGTTTTACTGTAGATCGCCTTAGATATAGTGGAGGCATCAAGTTTACCACTCATAGTCAGGTTATTTTCATATTATTTACTACTTAAGGTTAACGGGATGTTTGTTGACACTTTTTTAAAACCTATCTCTCAAATTGAAATTAGAACTGAAAAAGAAGTCACATTTCATCTACACTCAAAATACCTTTCACATACCTGACACAGTAAGTTTGGCAGATGTGCTGTCAGAGCCATATTTGTTGGTGATTGTGCACCCGTAGGTTCCCCCATGAATTTGTGAAGCATGTGGAATGACTAACGTAAACGACGCCTCGTCTTCTTCCACTTTGCACGGAGTGGTAATGACGATTGATAATTCAGCCCCGTCTTTTGTCCTAAACGAGAAATATATACACACAAGGTTTCAGTCGATTCTTATATAATTACATTAAAAAAAAAAAAAAAACTGTTACTATGTGCATGAGCTACGAAATATTTTGAGCTGTTTAGTTCTACTTTCCCTCTGTGGCAATTTAATTGTTATTATGGAAATTTTTCTATGAACTCTTGGATGCCAAATAAAAATCTACAAATTCAGTAAAGGAAAAGCAATCATGTAAGAATTTAGACTTTAAAAAGTAGTAGTGAATTTTAGCAACCTGATACAGTGTACTAGAATATACGAATTAGTGTGGATGTAGCTGAGACTCTTTACAAATGAGACTTTTCTTATTTTACTTAAAGTAAATATGCCGACAGAGTAGCGCAGTAGTTAAGAAGCTGGTTTCTCATGAAGACATAGGTTTAAGCCAGTCTCCAGTCGGTGGATTCTCAAAATGCAGAAAATCGACAGATCTCCGTAAAATCATCCGTTGTCGCATGATTTTACGGAGTGTAAAAATCCCTTGAATACTTGTTTGGCATGGAGCATCTTTTGACGAAATTAAATTCCTAAAGCAGCTTCGCATCGAATTGATCCCAGCCTAGAGTCTCCATCTAGTGGGGGAACCGGGGGTCGAAATTCTCGTGGAAATGGCTGTCGCTGATAATGGTGCCTCACGAAAGAATGATTGCAGCTCTCGGGGAATGCACCAGGTGTGCAAATGGCTATAGTAGCGTATACGCAGCTCCGATTAAAACAACAATTTTACATAAATGTTAAATTTCTACTATCGTATTTTTGATTTATTCTAAAAGTGCTTCTTTTTATAGAACTTCAATTCTCCAATTGAATAGGAAACTCACCACTTTGGTACAGGTTTCGGCTTTCCCGTGAACTTGACAGTCATCTTTACAGGCTGGTCTTCCCCTACTGTCTGATCTTTCAAGCCTTGCACAATTTTAGGTGCAGAAATAGATTCTGAAAGGGAAAGAAGAGTAAAAACTTGAACAATAAACCCTAGGGGAAAGATACTGAATTTATTGTTCATAAGTGCTTAATACAACATGGCTCTACCAAGCAACATTAATCATTGGACGTAAATATTCGTATTGCTATGACGTTGTACGAGTATTATAACTTAGTAAATATAGCATTCTGAAATAAATTTCCAAAGCATTTACAAAGATTTTCCTCGGGTTCGTGCTGACAAGAAAGCGAACTTAAAATAAGCAGTTATTTTGCTCTACTTGCAGTTTTCTTATTTGTTTATTATTATTATTTATTTTTTTTTACAAGAGAAGCATTTTATGGATATTCGGGGGATAGTTTTGGTCATGATTAATTTCGCGCAAAAAATGACAGCGAAATGGATTTCTAATGGAGGTTGGGGGATCCGCCAAACTTGAGGTTTGGCGTTATTTGGCACAATTCCCATACAGCCCATTATTACACATGTCAATATTTCTATCGTCAATCTCCTTGAAACTATCTTTATTACATTGGTTACCAACAAAGTGAAATGTGCAACTGTTTGTAAAAAAAATGTTTTTTCCTCAGGTTAAATATTGCTTTTTTTTTTACAAGTTCCACATTCAGTTTTAGTTATTGCAGTTTTTGATTTCAGATCATTATTATTATTACACTTGTTTGAAACTTCCAGTCTCTACGTTTACTATACTTGATAGAACTAACAATACTGAAATACTAATTAAAAAATATAATAACCAAAGTCAGTAAAGAGGTACAACCATGGGTCCTCCTTGAATCAATAGTAGAATCTAATTTATTCGGCCCCTTTTGATACGAGCCACGAGATAATCCGAATCAAATTTCTAGACTTTAAAAAAGTATCTTCGCTTTAATGATATATTTGAAATTTTAATATCAAGAACGTAACTCCTGTACAGTTAGTGCTTGATATCGTAGTAATCAGACGAACATCGGGGTGTATTTTGAGCATTAGCAAGAACCATTAATCACAAAGCTTTATGCCTGACCGTGTTTTTATCAAATGTCACTAAGTGTAACTATGTGTCATCTAACGTAACTTTTTTGGAGAGGTAGAGTTTTGTGACTGCAAAATATAAAAAAACTCCGAATTTAGCTAAACTGTCAAATACTAGAATGAATACGTACCAACATCTAATGAGAAGAGACATTAAAAATACAATACATATATGGCAGGAATGTCTCATGATTTGCCGAATATTAAGACAACCGCAAAATGAAAGCTTTTCATAGGTCATAGTAACCTACATTTCATTTCACCCTCCAGGGTCCCCGTATCTACCAGCTTAGTGGTTTAACCGGGATAGGGCCCTGAAGAGCGTTCTGTTCTTAATTTTGAACCAGAACCTAGGGTCGAGCAAACCATAGTCCCTAGCACCCCCAGAGGTATCGTTTCACTTGGAGGACTTTGTGACCACGACATTTTTAACGCCTCCCAGTCACCATTAATCAAGACGGTGGATCTTTGATTGGCTGGGATCGAACCCGGGTCCTTTCGGACACAAGTCCGATGCCTTACCGATTGGGCCACCACGGCCCTCATAGTAACCTACAATCGGGGGCCTATGAGCGCCATGCATGATTAAAATGTAAACAGTCAGCCGATTCTTTGTTAAAAAAATTATGACAAATTGTTTTTACATGTTTGAAATGTAATTAAACAATTCTGCTTTATTTTGTCACAAAACATTGTTTCTTACCTAGTAGCAAACGACAAGTCTGCTGATTTAAGAATTTGTTTTAACTATTGCCTAGATTATCCAAACTTTTAATTTCCGGATAATCCTTGGTCTCAACTAATCCGAAAAAAAAACGAGGTTGTACTGTGCATAAGACGGATTTAATTGGCGTATTAAGAACTGAAGTAGCTTCCGCATCAGATTGTTTAACTGACAAACTCTCGTGCTTCGAGTTTTACCTTTGACGGTGACGTCGCCGCTGGTCGTAACGGACCCGGAGTCGTTGCTGAGAGTGCAGGAATATTTCCCGGCATCCTCCGCGGTGACGTCGTTGATCGTCAGCGTCTCGGAGTCTTGGGTGGAGGTGACTTCGTAGTGATCGTCGTCGATCACTATTGCCGAGTCGTCCTTTTTCCTGGAGCCACAACATTGAAAGAATTAAAAATATGCTTTTCTGTGTGTGCTGAGCGAAACTAATGCAATTATGAGCTGTTGATGTGAATGGAAATTACTTGAAACCAGTTACTTCGTGTGAGGAAGAGTAACTGGCAAGTTTACAAGAATTTAAGAAAAAAACAAAATATAAGGAAAGAAAACCATTTTTTCAGTGTCATCTTTCAAGTATGATGACAGTCTCTTCTTAATGTTTTCTATCCTTCACTCACCATCAATTTGGATTCAAAAATGACCAATAGAAATTGTTTTCATTTACAAAACTCACCTCACAATACATGTGGTCCTAAAGTTGATTTCATGCATCTTGGAAGTAATGAATGAAAATAATAATAATAATGTAGTCATAATCGCTATTTTTGATATTTTTTTCATGCGTTTTGCCTGTAGCACAGCAGAAAAATTAGATGATAAAATCAACACACCAGTTTCATTAAAAATTTTTTTGATTTCACAGTTGCTTTTTAATGTAGTTAGGTTCTAGTCTTGTGTAGTCAATGTAGTCAAATGTATGTGTATGTAATTAAAAAATATTTTACTGCTCATTTTTTTTCTAGGAGAAGATAACATATATGTTGTAGAATAACATACATCAACATACTAAACCAAGAATGTGAGTTAACAATAAAAGGGCAAAATAAACAGAGCCACTGCTTTTCAGGTTTGGACGGAAGAATATAGGTAAAAAATTTGAGGGAACTGTTGGGGATAAATTAGAATTATTTATACTTTATACTAAAGGAACAAGTACGGAAGTCTGCTGAGATAGCCACTTACCACTCTACTTTTGGCTTTGGCACGCCATCAAATTTCACTTCCAAATCTATACTCTCCTCTTCTATGGCGGAAAGGTTGCCCAGTTGCTTCCGGAAAGCGGGTGTTGTTCCGCTTTCTAAAAAAACAATCATAAAATGAAAAAAAAAATAGCAATTACTAGAAATATATTCTATAATATTATCTTTGCAACGGTATGGTACCATTTTACACCTACTGCTAGGCTTCTTGTATCGTGACACAATACTGAAAAAGGTGACGTTTTTCAAAAGAATAACGCAGTGATTATTTTTCATTGAATTAATAGTTGCAAAAATACTGACAGTTATTTTCAAATGTTGCATTAACTGAGTTAGTTTTTAATGTCATTTGATTCCTGACAATGTTTTTTGCCTTATTTTATGCTAATACGGATTCAATAAAGTTGTTTGCTGGTTGAATTGCAGTGAATTTTTCTCATTTTGGTTACATACACCTAATACACGGTATTTTGCTATTCATTATACAGACGAAAATTCCTTCTTAAATTTCATTAAAAAAATATTTCCTTGTTATAAAGTATCACTATCTTTCTAGGGTGAATTTTTTAGCCCTACCTGCTCACTGATGAAAGATAATTTTTGCAAGAATCATATTGTCATCTCCACTTCCCTTACATTTTCTTGTCTCATTATTTGTTTCTCAGAATTGGGATTACGCAAACTGAGCTTTATATGTATTTAGATTTTATTTAAAAATACTTCTTAAACCCGCGAAACAAAGGCTCGTAATTTTCATTACTAATTAAGGCAAGAATAAAATGTAGTTTAGTCAGAGGCTTTCCTTTTTGCAGCCGTTGTTTTTTGCGACCCATTACTTGAAAACTTGTTTTTGAGACTCATATTTTGATGAAAACATTCTTTTTTCAATGCTTTCATCTACAGAGGTGTAATAATAGGGTGCGGAGAGTATTATAATACATTTAGAAAAGAGAAAGGAGTGCCTGGTACTCAACTCTCATGATCTGCTTGGACCCTAATAGCATAACGTGTCACAAAAGAGTCACAGTGACGTCACTGCGAGTCACAAGCGTCACAGTCACACCGTGACTGTATTGTGACTTCACATAGAAGTCACATTGTGACGCTTTTGTGACTGGTTTACTGTGACGTCACTGCAATGTCACTGTAACAGATAAACTGTGACATCGGTTGCGGTGACTGCGATGTGACGTCGCAAAAGCGGCACTAGGTGACCGCGGTTGCAATTGGGTCGCAAAGCGCCCCAACTGTAAGTCGCCTCACTGTAAAGTCGCATTGTGACGTCACCGCGGTCGGGTGTGAGCGCGGTCGCACTTGGTTGCGACCGCGCTTGTGACGGGTGTGAGGGGTCACATTAGGGTCACTGTGCTATCAGGGGAGAAGTCCGTTGATGGTCTTGGATTTCCTCTAGGTATGTGGAATCATGGACCTAGTCTAGCCTGCTGGATTCTGGGGATGGAAGAACAGGCCCGTCATTTAGGGGGGAAATCAAAGAGGGGGGGATCAATTGCCTTCCCACCCTGGCTTTGAGAAATCAATGCACATAAATATAGATAGGCCGTGGTTTTTGTAGTTTTCGGAAGAAATTGCATTGTGTTAGCACCCTTTGTGGGTGCCCTCCTCCCTGGAGAAACTTGAAATGACGGGTCTATGGACGAAGAAGAAGGAGAAAGGAAGGTGTATGCAAGTGTCACTTGAGAGTAACTGAAAGTTCTCCATATTTGGTAAAAGGGAGGTGAAAGTTGCCATGAAAGTGTCCATGGTGAAAGTTACAGTCGAAAGAAGAGTACTTCGGACACGTGATCCAAACCTGTTAACTAGCTTGAAAAGACTCTAGATATGTTAGAACCATGTTTCGTTGCATGAATTTTATGAAGAACATAGACTATTTCTATAAAACACTGTTAAATTTTGAATATTTTCAGAAACAATGTTTGTAATATGGTATTTTGGCTCCGTAATGGACGTACCGTAAAGTCGGGTTACTTGGACCCACAAGGAGGTTACTTGAGCCCACAGTAAAATGATAAAATCTGGGTTTGGTACTAGCATTAGAGACTGCAGAGTGCTTCTACCTAGAGGAGAAACAAGGAACTACGTGCAAGTACTGTAATGGGCTCAAGAAACCCCCTAGGGTCCAAGTAACCCGACTTTACGGTATCTTACGAGATACGTCCATTACGGAGAAAATCTAATTAAAATATTTCTTGAAAATTTCAAAATTTAACCGCATTATATAGTAGTCAAGCCCATGTTCTTTTTAATTAGTGAACAAAGCACGAATTTAACATATTTCTAGTCTTTGAAGCTGTTTTTGAAAAAAACTGATACGTCTGTTACCGTGGAATTTCTCTATACTGCAGCGCTAAGCGCAGAAGTGGTACTTACACTTTTTAACAAAATTGAGTTATCACTATCAGGTGTCTCTTTGAGACGTATTTTACCTGAATACAATGTTACATGGAGAGCGGGAAATATTTTTAAAAAAATTCTGAAAAAGTATCATTTGAATCAAATACATGGTGACGCAAAACTTAAAGAGTTTTACCTCAGTTTGAGCTCGACTGCAGATACCACTTTTGCGCTTTGCACGGCAGTATAGTCTCCTGCCAGTACCGTCCAATATAAAATGTTTAAGGGGAAAAAATGATAAAATATTTTCTACCTGTTACACACAGCTTTCCCTTGCTTGTGCGCGACCCCTCCTCGTTCGAGATGGTACAGGAGTACTCCCCGGCATCTTCGCTCTCGGCGCTCTTCAGGATGAGGGTCAGCAAGTCTCCGTCCTCCTCCGTCCGGTACTCCCACTTGCTGCTCTCCATCTTCAGTTCCGCTTCGTCTTTGCTCCTGTTTTAGACAGCATCATCAAGTGTTACAGGATACTAACCATGTTTTTCGCTTGTTATATAAACTGAACATTATTCTGTCCACATGTAGTACATTCATGACACTCCTTTTATGAACATAGGTATTAGATAGAGGTCGTCCGAAAATTATGTCGTTCCTTAAGAGAGATCTTAAAATTTTTCAGTTTTTGACTAGAAGGGGGAAAAAAGAAGAGTGACATCACATTCACAGTAAAAAAAAAAAGCTTGACTTTTCTCCATAAAAGCTTGACTTTTCTCCATTCTGCACCCAAAGCTGCCTCCAATGTCATGGAGTAACGTACTCGATAAAAATGGAGTAACGTTATGAGCGAACCAATATTATCATGCTATACCAATTATATCAGTTAAATTACTCCATTGAATTAGAGGTTGCTATTCTGCCACCGCTTTTACGCAGAAAGTTTACTCAAATTTTTTATCGCTTAAGTTGAAATAAAAATGCTTTTATAGCAATATGTTAACGTAATATAGCATGTCATGTGGCAAGGGTATATAAAGGGTCTATAAAGGGGTAAGAAGGTCTATAAGGCATGACATCTTTTATAGACAGACACTGGTTGAACATTAGTGAATCAGATGCTGAAACAGCCATGTTCTTATTTCTTTGAAAATCTCACTCTTTGTACAATGTTATTCAATAACTAAAAGCAAAGAATTTCAAAGATTCAAGGGAGAAAATAAAGAAAATTCAAATAAAAACCTAATTTCTCGTTCTACACACACTTACATAATACTCTCAATGCTAGGCAAGTATATTTAAAAGCAAATCTATTTATTATTCTTGCCAAATTGGCATAAAAAAGATTTTCCCAAAGAAAAACTCCTTCAAAGTTGCATCCCGATACTAAGACAGTGTTTCGCACTCCATCTTATTCGATTGGAATAATACTACACCGTCTGCCAGAGGTCATAATTTCTCAATGCACTTCACATTCAGTGATATCTTAAAAAATTTTGAAAAATTTCCCAACAAAAATTTTGCAACAGGGTCACTCCATGAAAATGCCAGCCTCAGCCGAAGGAAAAAAAAATACCGAAATGAAAAAAGTATGAAAAAATAAATAAATAAATAAACAAATAAAAAATTAGACAACATAAGGAGGTAGAAAAAATTGAAAAAGTATTGTAATTATCACTGAGATTAGCCATAATAAATAGTTTGTAGTGTGTTTACTGCTTGTTATTCGATGGTTACGTTAGTCAAGTTACGTTAGTCATACTCCATCTTAAGTAAAAGTGACACTTAAGACTAAAAAAAATGAGATTTGATGAATGTGTTTTATGTTTTTAAAAGCCAACTTTACACCTTTTTCAAATATATTATTCAATTTTTAACACTTGCTTAACTTTGAGAAATTTTTGCCTCACAACATGAGCATTAATTTTCAGGATTGCAAAAATGTTACGTTAGTCACGCTGCTAATTTGGTTGAAAAAATATCTACTGTCAGTAATTTTGTTTTAAATTCTTAGCGGAAATGATACATAGATACCATGTACATTATAAATTCATCAGCATAACTAAAAAATATTTTTTTCTCTTTTAAGTTACAAGTAAAAACAGTTACAAAATCAGCTCTGAATGTTACGTTAGTCACTATGGAATGGCCCAATATTCAAAACAACACATTTTGCAATTCAAAACAAACAACTAAATTTCTTTCAACGAGCTAAGGATGTCCATCTTTTGTGCGATTGAAACCCATTTTGTCGGTTTATTTTCTAGATTTCCAAGTTCTCTTGCTTTCAATGGTTGCCAGTGGTTACTGCTATTGAGGTTCTGTACCCATTTATACTACTTCTGTCATTACATCCTGACAACGTCGCACCACATGCAATCTGTGGTAATTTGGCCGTGGTGGGCCGACCGGTAAATGCTCGAATTCGTAACCAGAGGGTCAAGTGCTCCAAATGAATCGATACCTCTGGGTGTACTGGACATGGGATTTGTTCGACTCCTGGTCTGGATCAAAAGAACAGAGTACTCCTCAGGGCCCCATCAAACCAGTTAAACCACGTACTGTGGTAGGTACGGGGGATCCTGGAGTGAAAAGTGAAAAAAAAAATGTCTGGATCGACTCATTAAGTATCTCCACCAATGAGGCTTTTGAATTGTTTTAAGCACATTGACTTCATTTGGCACAATCAAGCAAAACATGTTTTCGTAGCAAAAGAAGATGTGAACCTTTGGAGGAAATAAATAAACGCCTGTTTTGCGTCCAGATGGTCAAGATAAAACACACTGCTCGTTGGCAACTCAGAATAAATAAATAAAGGCCGATTTTAATCTCGATCCTGTTTTGCGTTCAGATGGTCAAGATAAAACACACTGATACACTAGTTGGCAATTCAGAATAAATAAATAAAGGCCCATTTTGAATCCCGATCCTGACACTCAACAAATTCAATGTAGATTTCTGAAACACTATTTACATGTAATGAGCGGTTGAACAATAGTTCTTACCATTTGACTTTCGGTTTGCCTGTGACTTTAACCTTGAATTCCACCGTTTCTCCTATTTGCACGGTGACGTCACTGAGACCTTTGACGAATGTTGGAGCTTCTTTCCCAGCTAAGAGAAATACACTTTTTTGAGCATATTTACTTTTTGCTTAAAATATGTGTAAAAGTAGTAGTTTTTAGCTGCACGCTAGACAAAAGACAAAAGTAAATTCTTTAGATAGTGTAATTTCCTTCTCTTAGCAATGGGGTAATCTTAATTAGAGAAGAAAGTAGGAGAGTCAAAATATATCCTTATTTAATGAGTTCGAGTGAAGAACTTTCTTGTAATATATCCTTTATAGCTCATGCTACCACATCCTTGATTACTGTTTATGAGCTATTCTATTCGGATGGAAGTTACAAATACATAATATAAATATATGAGCAAAACTTAAATAAGCGACTATACCAATGACGAGTTTGAAAAACTGACAAATGAAACACACTGTCTTAAATTTGAAGTGCAAAAAGTTCTTGCAGTCTGTAGCATTATTTTGTTTTTCTAAAATTTCCTTTTTTTAGAAGGAGCAAAAAATTGTGTTCTAAAATAGGTAAATAGAAATCTAATTATTATCTTCGCTAAATAGAAATTGCTAGCTAAGTTGGTTTAACATTACAACCGTTATTCCTTGAGGAATCCGAACTGAAAACGTGTCATCTGGAACTTATATATAAATTTGCCTAGGTGGCTTAAATTTTTCTTTCAGTTACATATTATGGACTCAGGAATGCATTTTGGGAAATTTGATTGTGATGTCTGATGGTCGGCATCGCCAATGCCTATTTATGTTCTTTCTTATTGGCTCAGAGATTTCCCTTTTTATGTTATAATGCATATTGTATTAATCAAACGTTTTTTACAAAAATATGTCTGTAGCTCATTCACCTTCTGCAAACTACCATTCTAAAGTATTTAGACTTCTAAATTTATGCCACTAATGACGATATGGTTTATTTGAGCGCTATCCTTAATGCATAAAGAATTTCACACCACTTTTAATTTTTATTGCTTTTTTATACTCATCCGTCCGAGAACGATTAAGTGAAATGAGTAATTCAAAACTGATACTTCCGAATTTCAAGTACCTGTGACTTTGACTGTGCTGGAAGTGCTGTCGGAGCCTTCGGGGTTGGTGACGGTGCACGTGTACTTCCCGGTGTCATCTTCGGTGCATCCGTGCACGACCAGCGTCAGAGCATCTTCCGCGTCCTCTTTTCTCTGCTCCACGTGCTCTCCGTCGATTTCCAGATCCGCGCCATCTTTGGTCCTGGCGAACGGAGGTCGCATTTAGACAGTCATTTCAATTTTTCTCAGGGAAGAAAAGGAAATGGGTACATAGTGTGCTCCCGTTTAGCCTGTAGAATCTCTAATTTCGCAAGCATTCATCCCAGATGCATACTTCCAATTGCGAAATCGCTCAAAATGAGGTGTAGAGTAGGGTGGGCGGAAAACTTTTTTTTTTTGGAAATCTGTTTTTGGATAAAGCGGAATATTTCCCACATGGGGCTGTTATTAACTTATAAAAATTCCACTAAATTTCTTAAATATTTTTGCGGCCCCCTTTAGCAGTAAAAAGTGAAAAAAGCGCAAAATGTACTAATAAGAGTAGAATGGCGCAATATAAATAATCAAATCTAGACAAATTTAAATTAAACGCAGAAACTTTATTTGACATATGAGCCTGCACATGCAGATTCACATTCATATAATTGCAGAAAAAAAGCAAAAGTTCGAGATACAGAGAAAACAATTTAAAATTGATCAAAGAACAGTATGAAAAATGGCTACATGAAATGTGGATAAATTAACGACCCAGAAACTATGATAAAGAGAATAAAGGTGCCAGAAAACGGAAACGTGTTGCTTTAGATGAGAAAGATATATTAATACCCAACACAAGTGGATTGAGGATTATTTCAAATCATATTGCATTGAATTAACCTGATATAGAAACTGAATCAGGAGAAAGCACAGAAAGTGCATTAGAAGATTTTAAAGGGGCTTATCCGCTTTCAGGAAAACGTAAGTGAACAGATGTCCCATCAGCATCGACATGTCAAACGAGACTTTCTATGCTTCATACAGCCTTAGGTACATAAAAGTACTTAACATTTGTTGGTTTACAGCTGATCTAAGTGGCGTTTCAAATCGAGCAGTGGCCAAAAATGCTATAGCAGCTCTTGCTGATTCGAATTAGTTTCTGCAGTGCAATAAAAATATATAGTCGATAAAAACAAAGAGAGGAAGGTAAGCTGAGAAAAAAGGGGGAAAGCTAAGATAAAAGCGTTCAAAAGCATTTAAAAAAGGGCCATCTATTAAGATTCTGTATTTTTTGCCGTGGTTTGTTTTAAAAAACACCTGGGCATCAAAAATTAGCGTCTGAAGCATATATAGCACTGATAGAAGAACCGTGTAATAAGCAGATTCATCCTCTATTGCTGACAACTGGTGAAAGTGCGGAAGAAATATCACAAGGTATTATAGGCTTAACAAAAAAGTATAATATGATCTTGCTCAACTTATCGGTTATTTGATGCGATGGAACAAATGCAAATAAGGCATAGAAAGACGGTGTACAACTTGAACACGGAGATCTGGCGCGGTGACCTTGAATAGGAAACGGACATCTTCATTTTGAAAAGAGTGTAATTAGAGACTACCTCTGAGACTACCTACTGCACAATGAAGCGGTTCATTTGTGCTTTAAAGTCACTCACCACCATCTCTCCGTGGTTAAGCTATCGTTCGTTGAGACATACTTCAAAACCTTTACAGTATAAAATTTGTCTGCTACGCCTTAATGAGTTGTCCCCAAGGCATCTCATTCTGGAAATACCCGGTTGCACAAAGGGACCAGAGATTCATATTCTGGACCTATTGGACATCTTCATGAAGATCGTGAAAAAAATCCAGTTCTCAGATTTGATAAAACTGACTGCTTTGGAACAACAATATTTGTATGGAAGGTGTTTACTAGCATAACTGTCGTGTGAAGGAGGAACTTTCCAAGTAGACTTTGTTTCAGCCTTATGGATGGAGAAAATCTCTATCAAATCTATTTATAAGATCCTAACTTGTGGTGCCACGATTTAATAAACAATTACTTGTTAACAATGCTTACAAACAATTTTAAGTTTTAAAAGTGCCAAAATTTTATAAGCTCGGAATCATTTATTTGATGTAACGAAAGCATTGAATATTTTTCCTACAGGTTTTTGAAAACGATTATTACAAATCTGATACGAATTTAATTACTTTTTAGCCGTTTAAACTGATGCTATATTTTACATTGTGGGACAAAAGAGGGGATGAGGTCAATATGCAAATATACAGATAAAATTAGTGCAGTTCAGTGACTTGCTGTTTATGGATACATAAGTTATATTTCTATTTAAAGGGAGGTTTTTACCATTTGACTTCAGGCTTTGGTGTTCCAACGACTTCCACATCCAACACGATGTCTTCTCCTTCAGTGACCTGGACGTCTTTCAACCCTTTCTTGAACGAAGCCTTTTCTGTCGTTTCTGGTTAAAAAGATAACGACTCACAATAAAGGAACTTCATACAAGTTCCGGCATAATTAAGAGTAAGATGTAAAATGGAAAGAACGATAAAAAATTTTAGTTTAATTGAAACAAAAACTGGAATTTGTAAAACAAAGAAAAATATATCCCATTTACCATACCGTACATGCCACTACTTAGTTTTGAATACGACACTATGCAGAGGGTCGCCATAACTATCGCGGCTCTTCACCAAACGTCGAGGGAAAGCTTCCACTACGTAATATAGCACGTTCAATGGGGCCTTCTCCACAGCTGTTTCTTCTTCTAGAGATATTTGAAGAGTAAAGTATACGCTACACACGTTCTCATATCGTGGATGATCTCAAGGAAAGGAAACGTACCGCTGTGGAGGAGCTCCCATTGATCGTTCTGGATCGCGCGGTGGAAGTTTTCATTTGACGTCTGAAAAAAAGCGGCGATCGTTATGGCGACCTTCTGTATAGTGTCAAATTCAAAACCAAGTAATGGCATGTATGGTACGGTAAATGGCATACATTTTTTTTGTTTCCAATGAGTTTTAATTAAATTTTCAAATAGTTTCGAAGTTATGTTTCTCTAATAACTATTCGTTACGCCGAAACCTGTAAAGTATAGAAAATAAACAGTGATGAAACTAGTAATTTTCTACTGTAACTGGCGGTTATAAAACAATATTTAGTTTTTGTAAATGCCGCATGCAAATTTTAAATAATTTCAAGCAAATAAAAAGATTTTGGAACTATACAACTAATATAAAAGCATTAACTAAAGATTTATCGTTTCTAGAAAACAATAAACACTACACACTGTGAGTAGTTACAAGACAATTACCGAAATGTGTGAAAGCTTTTTCTATTGAAGAACAAGCAGTTGAACTTATTAATGAAACGGACTAGATGTTAGAGTCGGGAATAAGGCACTAGACGTTAAACAGAAACAGCGGAATTTGTAACACAAGTTGAAGAAAAAGAAATAAACTTCTGAGGTTGGGAAAAAGCTTTAACCAAACTGCACTACAGCGCAGTTTTTTTTTTCTTTCGTTTAACTTTCGCTTCAAAAAAAAAAAAAAAATCCTCGCGTACTTTTACTGACACCTGCTGTATATTTAAAAGTTTTGTGCAACTATCCTCGATGTAGTAAAAACTATCATTTTAGTTCGTTGCTTTTTAAATAACGCGGTATGAAAATAAACAGTGTGATGGAAGCGTGACACTTATATTCCTTATTTGCTGTTATCTATTATACATAACTGCGATACATTTCTTCTCATAATAAGGAAGAAATGGAGAACTTCAATATTAAAATTACTTTTTATTTTGTAGTGAAAGCCCCAAAAATTAATTAATTCAACTCATCTTTCTAACATTGAGCTGCATATCTAAAATATTTTATCCACGCACATAGAAGTTGTCACTGAAGCTCCATTCAAACGACTACATCATATTTGTCTTGATATTGAGAGGGGAAAAAAACGAAGATTAAACTCCGTCAATAAGTACCTGTGATGGTCATCTTGCTCTTTGTGGTCTCGGATCCCTCCTCGTTGGTGATGGTGCAGGAGTACTCCCCGGCGTCCTCCTTGGTGCACTGGTGGATGACGATGGTGAGGGAGTCCTCGGCCTCCTCCTTCCTCTGCTCAACGTGCTTCCCGTCGATGCTCAGGGAGGCTCCGTCCTTGCTCCTGTTCGAATGAGATTCCTTTCAGAACGGAGGGACGTTTTCTCCCAATTGGGAAAAAAAGAACGTTTAGTATAGTATGAATACGGAGAGATGGGCGTATGACCTTAAGTTCGGAACCGACAGCTTCGTTTTAAAATGCGTAGACTCAGCGAGAAAATTAATGTTTTACTTACCCAATGCATTAAAGGTTTTCCTTTCTGAATAATTTTTATGATGCTACCTGTTATAAAATGAAGATGTTCGTGTGCGCTTCAAGGTCACCCGCCATCTCTCTGTAGTCAAGCTTTATCTAAATCACAATAACCAACCCTACAACCAGTGTATTCATCTTATATAAATTGCAACTTATCTCGCTCCAACACAAGATTCTTCTAAGTAGATTCCTTTGCAAGTAAATACCGATGCAAATGATCTGCCGGACAACCTTGCTAAGTATGGATGCAATGATCCGCACATCATCAATGAAGCTCATGTATTTCGAACTTTTATCCAAGAAAAAACTTCATCTTCAAAAGTATAGGATAGTTCTGACTTCTCACGATTGTTATAGGGGGAATAGGCTCAGTGTTTCACAGACTTACTTTTGAAAGATCTGCTCCACCATCTCCGGCCTAGCTAATAGTCATCTGAAGGGCTTAGTCATATAGGAGAGAGTTAAAACCTTCCCGTTCTATCCGAAATGCAGAACTTTCCGGGCATCAGTAACTCATATTTTAGACTGTCTGGGTCTTGACTGAGAAGATGTCCTTACTTCTCCTCTGCTCGAGTATGATCTTCTTAATGTCAGCTTGTTCTTAGACCTGGTCCGACGACATCGGATCAGACAGAGGATAAGTAGCAAAAACAACAGTAGTAATGCTGTTGTAATGTAAACCAGCTCAATTCCCCAATTTCCCAAAATGCGTTTTTTTTTTCATAATTTTACATTTCTTCGTCGATATCATCGCCCCACAAAATCTTCAGAAAGACATCTGAATCTGGTCGAAAACTACTGCCAAAAACTCGTTTTACTTCGAAACCAACGCATTCTATACTTTCACCTCATCGATGGGGCAATAAATGTTCATAAACATCAACAAAATCATTGCAAAATATCGTTTGGTCAATTTACTTTTTTTATTGTTCAGGCTAGTACATGGCTTAAAATTGAGATACCACATCAATTAAATTAGACTTTGAACGGAAAATTTAAAATAAGGACAAAATAAGGCTAATGTACTAAAAAAGCATCTCAATATAATTTTTTATATCTTTAATTACACATTTGTGCTAACTTAAAAAAAAATCAAAGTTTAAACAGAATGTTTTTCATATAAGCGAAAAAAATATTTTGGATAATTCAAGTGCGCAGAACGAAACATGTTTTTGTTGCTTCTGTAATTTTTTTAAAATAGAGTGTGATTGAGTTATGGCTTTGATTGTAAAGGCTTCAAGTAATCGGTTTTTGAGTGTTAAATAAAATTAAACGGCACCAGTGTGTAACAACTTTGTAAATGTTGTTGCATATCATTTGTGATAAGATAACGCATTATTTTTGTAATTTTCTAAAAGAAAAAATGTAGTTGTGTGAGAACTATGTTATTGTATTGCATGATAAAAAAGATCTGATATAACAGCAAGAAAAACGTCATAAATGGACCAATTTACAATAAATTACAAACTCGTTTCAGAAACATGCAATACACCGCCAACTCGGTTATTTAATAACCGAGTTGGCTGTGTATTGTATGTTCCTGCCCCCTTGCTTAGAGGCGGTTACTCACTAATAAACACGTTTCAGAAAGTTTAGCGTAACCTCTTTTCAGTTTGGAAAAGTATAAGTTTACGAATATAAAATGATCTTTTGAGTTAAGAAAAGGAAAAGTTCAAACAGTCTAAGTACAAATGAAATATGCAATAAGAATTTGTCATGTATAAACAACACGGTATTGTGTAATTTAGTAGGACTCCGAAAAACTGTTCAAAGTATAAATGTGCTGTTTTTACTCGAAGACTTTGTCAAGAGCGTAACGACATCACTTGTTTCAATCAGCAGAAAGAGAAAATCCATTGCCGTGGACATAATTTTTGCCGAAACAAAGAATACTATTAATTAGAAAACATGAAAACAAATTATTTTTGTGTGACTAATTTCAACAAAGTCTCACACGAATTTTTTCGTACATTGTCATTGCCGAATTTATTTTTAATTTGTTGGTTTTAAGATTTGTCCATTTTACTGAGGGTAATCATCTTAGTCAGAAAGATGTGCGGTGTTATCTACTTACATTACTGCAGATGGAGTTTGATTCAACTCAACAAGTTGTCTTTATAATCATAAAAAATCAGGAAATTTACTTTACCATTTTGCCGTGGGTTTAGGTTTCCCAGCGATTTTGACATTGTAGACTACGTCTTCTCCTTCTGTGACTTCGATATCCTTTAACCCTTTCTTGAAGGAAGCTTTCTCTTTCTTTTCTGCAAACAAAGAGAGAGTAGCATAAAACGAGCATATTTATCTTTCACATTGTTGATTTAATCGAGAAAAAAAATGAAATTGTCACCTGCACCTCTCTCTAGAGTGATTGACGCCAAAATCAAACTGAGTCTTGTTTCCCTGTTGCCTCACTGTTAGTCCAAATTTCATTTAAATCGCAGCAAACTTTCTTCAGATGTAGCAGTTGCAGTGATAAAAAAAGAACGCTCAATTGCACCCCCCCTTAAAGCTACTAACTCCAAAATAAAATCAGCTCTTGCACCCTCTAACATCAATTTTAGCTATATTCCGTTCATTAATTCTTGAGGCACAAGTAATGAAAAAAAAAAAAGCTTTCGATTGCTCAACCCCTCTTTCAGATATTGATACCACAGTTGAATCAGCACCTGCACAAGATATGGTCTACCTATGGACCATTTTTTTTTATTCTGCCAGTTATGTCTAGGGGTATAGCAGTCGCCCAAAGCGCAGAAAACATTCGATTGCTTCACCTCCTTAGAAGAATTGGCTCTCCAGTCTATTGGGCACAGTTCACATTTGGACACATGTGTACCAAGTTGTGTCGATTTCATGCAGTGTAGTTTTTGTTTTAGAGCGGCGGCAAAAAACTTGGCACACACTAACAGAAAGACATTCCCAAAAAATGGTCAAATGCACTCAGCATACCTCAAAGTGTGCAAAATTCGTCGAAATTTAAAATTCGAAATTTTCACGAAGCCAATATTTTGTTGTATGTATTAGATACACAAAATAGTAAAAACGAAAATTAACCATGCCCACAATAAGTCATTTATCTTATCTCAATAGCAAAAAGAGGAAAAAAAGAGGATTGATGCATAAATTCCGTCAATAAGTACCTGTGATGGTCATCTTGCTCTTTGTTGTCTCGGATCCTTCCTCATTGGTGATGGTGCAAGAATACTCTCCGGCATCCTCCTTGGTGCACTTGTGGATGACTATGGTGAAGGAGTCCTCCGCCTCCTCCCTCCTCTGCTCCACGTGCTTCCCGTCGATGCTCAGGGAAGTCCCATCCTTGCTCCTGTCCGGATGAGATTCCGGTTAAAACCGAGGAACGTTTGCTCAGAGATGTAATTGAAAAAGTGTTAAGGGCCATCCACACAAGCAACGGAAAATCTAAAGGCGTTCCTTGCAGCAAACTTCAGAAAAAGGGGATCTCCACAAGCTGTGAAAAGTCCGAAGGCGTCCCTAGAGGTGAACTTCAAGTCTCCACACGCTACGGGAATATGCGAAGGCTAGCCTCAAGGCACTTCAGTTTGTGTATTCACACCTTCTTTGAGGTCAACCTCATACCCATCCACACAGTAAGCCTTGAGGCAGATCGCAAATTCAGTAGTCAAACCGATAGAAATTTTGGATGGGAAATTCTGGTCTCAAGATTAGAGATCTGCGGAAATATCTCAACAGAATTCTTCAGACACACAGAAGTTTGCCTCAAGGCCTGGGGCTTTGAGACACGCCTTCCGATTTTCTGTTACGTGTGGAGGGCTCATTAGAAAACAATCTGTTATCTGGTGTTTATGAAAGTAATGCGTCATTTTTTAGGTAAAACGTTTACGCATGCGGCAGGTGGTCTCTGAATTTATTGAATTACTGATGATAGGAGACTTACCATGATGTTAGAATAAATAGAAGTAGAAGGATGCAAATCCGTATAAATTAAACAGAAAAAAAAAATGCGTGTGTATGTTCCCTATACAAATCCACAGTTTGCTTCGAATCTGAACCATATTTAGCAGGAAGGTACTTGGGCATCGGGGAAGGGTCGTAAGGGGATTTTCGAATGCCAAAAAAAGTACCGAACCGTTTGAACTTCAGTTTAAATACCACTACATGACGTAAAATGGCTCTTCCTACACGCAATAAATTATCGATTCTTTTCGATTTTGGTCGCGAAAAATACCATTTAATAGGATTTCCTTCCGCAGGTTTTACAAACTCTTAACACTAACTTTACCCAGAAAAAGATACAGGCGTTTTTAAGTTTGGAAGTTTTTTTTTTTTTTTGAATTGGATTTGAAATATCTTCTGCACGAGCGTGAAAAAAATTAACTAGTGTGAAGGAAATCATTCATAAAAAAAGTGTTCTCATTCTCTTTTTTGTTCTTTTTTTTTGAGTCTTAAAAAATAAAATTCTGGCTTTTGCTTTCAGGCTTTTCGTGTAGCGGAGGGATTTAAAACTTTTTTAGCAATTGATCCATTTTTCGTACTCTGCACAAAATGTCCACTTTAATCTAATTGGGACTTTTACACGGTGCGTCATTTGTCAAAACTTTTGTTTTCTATGTAGACCGGGATGAGCCGGGCTACGCAGCTAGTTTGAAATAAAATGTAACTTTGAAAAAGTAAAAGAGAAAGAAAATGCACGTGTAATATTTCAAAAACTTCAAAAAGAGCCCGTTCGCAATTCGTCACCTTTTCCCTGAGGTGGAATCATTCCCAGATGCTAGACGCGGCTTCCGAGAATGGACAGTATGAGGCTCTTAATTCGCAGGAATAGTATAGTTAATGATACATGTCGATTATAAGAAGATCTCAGCCTGTTTCTGCAGTTGTTCTGCATGGGAGTAGTGACGTAAAAGTATTTATTTTATTTTTTTACATATGAAAATAAGTTTACTTACCATTTTGCTGTGGGCTTAGGTTTCCCGGCAATTTTGACATTGTAGACCACATCTTCCCCTTCTGTGACTTCGATATCTTTTAATCCTTTCTTGAAGGAAGCTTTCTCTTTCTTTTCTGTGAAAAAACGGGGATTAGAGTTAATGAAACAATAGTGTATCACCAAAGGAACTATTTGCGGTTCCTTTAAAAAGTCATTTGCAATTATTCTTAAGCAAACAAATTTGGATGACTAAATCAATGATAGCAGATTAGGAAAATATTAGGTGGGAAAGTTTATTAAATTAACCAGGGATTATTTGATGATATTTATCTAAATTTTGTTCAATGCTATTAATCACAAGAAAAAAGATGTATTTAGGGGCATATTTATCGACCAAGCACAATTCATCGTGTTCGATTTCATTGAATTCTATCTACCAATGGCGCAACTAGAAATTACCCTATCTCCACTCAGAAGTAAATTTCTCCTATGTTATTTCTCGATATATTTCCATCGAATGGAGCCCGAACAATAGTGCTAGAAATGAATACGCCCCTTCATTATTAGCTATATTTCCTTTCATTGAAAAAAAATTTCTTAAAACCTTTGAGAAACACAAACGGCAGCTCTGTTTTTCCAAAGAAGTTAGCTTTTTATGAAGCTGAATTCCTTTAGTTTTAACTACGCATTTATAACTTTTGAAAAAAGAAAAAAAAAATTCCAGGATTATTTATCTCAAAGTATTCTTTTAAATTTTCTCCAATTCTATCAATACCAAAACTGTAAAGATTAATGTTTGTACATTTTATTAAGAGTAATGATTTTTCTTCATCTTATTATTTCAATTAAATTGAATTATTATTTTTTTACGAAATTACGCAGATGTTGTCGTGGTACGTAGCTCAAGAGAATTTTGATGCTAAAAATCAAGTATTGCTGTATTCCTGATGTCATGTACCTGAAACTGTAACTTTACTGGATGTGTTGTCAGAGCCTTCGGAATTGGAAATGGTGCATTTGTATTCTCCAGAGTCTTCTTTTGTGCTTTCGTGTATTATGAGCTTCAAAGTTCCATCTGTTTCCAACTTCTGTTCCACGTGCTTTCCATCCGCTTCAAGGACTGATCCGTCCTTAGTCCTAGAAAGAAGTATGTAAGAATGTGAAGTTTACATTGCATTAATAATATTATGTTTGAAAAATGGCCCATTTTCGAGGGTTTTACTTATCATTTTTAAACACATGCGCTAAAAAGTACTTACAAGGCTTTTTGTCATTCTCTTCACCCGTAGTATCGTAAAGCATGCAGGTTTCAAATTACTCAGGAAGTAAGAAGCTCTGGTTGCAATAAAATGCAAAGCTTTGCAAATCTTTATTCAGGAAAAAAGAAGCTTTTCGCTTACAAAATTCTTTGATAGTATCCGCTGGAGCTCCACATTATTTAGTTTATCTTGAATACATGAAGATGAATCCTCTTTTTCCTACTTTACTTTGGCACGAGTTTTTATTTTGAAAACATTTTTTTTTTCAAATTTATTTTTCATTGTGAGATTTATTAAATGCGTTTCAAGGGATTGAAATTAGCATCTTACTAAATAAATCTATTTTATCGTGTCAGATAAAAACGTGCTAACAATCTTTAGTTAAGTAATGGTTGCCGTGAATATTGCCGAAGCTGTTTCAGATGCCTTCGAAGGTATTTTCTTTTCTTTTCACCACTTGAACTATAGTTGAGGCAAACCTAACGCAGACAAACGCGTTAAGGCAACGCAAATCCAAATCCCACTGCCAGGTTAGGTTTGCCCTAGCTATGGACAACAGCAACATCAACGAAATGATAAACTGTAAATCTCACCATTTCACTTTAGGTTGAGGCTTGCCATCGATTTTGAGATCGTAGATGATGTCTTCACCCTCAGTCACCTCGATGTCTTTCAATCCCTTCTTGAACGACGCTTTTTCCGTTGTTTCTGAAATTCAAACAGATAAAAATAGGAAATAGCTACTAATATCACAACTCTGTTAAACGAGTAATTAATAAGAAAATTTAGTTAAACTATATTTAACCAAATATTGAATAATTTAATTTGTGGACTAATAATAATAAATAATTTTGTCGGATGATTCTTCAGCCTAAAGCCCACACTTCATTTCATTGAAAATGGGTTCCTTGCAGCCCCAAAACACGTGCATACAGATTCTTGCAAATTTTGTGCTTTATAACGTTGATTATTCCTATTGAAGTTTGGACTAATATTTAGTGAAAATATATACTATTCATTTTTTGCGTAAATTGGACAAACTATTCATCTTTTTCTTTAACTGACAGTCATTAACCTACTTTTCCCTAAATGAATAAATAAGGACTCGAACGAACTCCCATCAAAAAGATCCCCTTTCAAATTGAATTCTGATACAATGTTTTTTTTTTTATCACATCACACAAGAAAGATGAAAGTGCTTTTTGGATTTATTGATTAGAATACCTGTAACTATAACTTTGCTGGTCGTCGTTTCGGATCCTTCAGAGTTTGTAATGGTGCACGTGTATTTTCCCGCGTCTTCGGTGGTGCTGCTGCGGACTATCAGGCTCTCAGAACCGTCCTTTTCTTCTTTTTTGATCTCTGTGTGTTTTCGGTCAATTTTCACATCTTCCCCGTCCTTGGTCCTGCGTATCAAAACAGTCTACGTCAAAGTGTGTTTTTCCGTGGCACTTTGTTTCAATATACACAAGGAAATATCTGTATTTGAGCATCAAGCATAGATTATGTGCGACTTGGTAATGTACTGGCCAACCTCGAAAGTCGCGCCTAGTACAGTTTAACGGTTCTATTTCTAAAAAGGGTGACAGCTTGATTTTAAAAAAATTCCATGGTAGCATTTCTGCTTAATTTGATATTATTTTACTTGTCTAAAACTGTTAAAAAAAGAGGAAAAAGTGGAAAAAGAAAAAAAAAATTAACACGTCAAATAAACGAACCCAAAGAAAAACAAAGATAAAAAAAACTCCCCATATCTCTTATCACCATTATCCCTATTTTAGAAAAATTAGTAGAGGTCTGAGGCATGCGCAAAACTCTTCTAAATAGCTTCTACTGCAAAATGCAAACATGTTGCCCTCAGTACAAGTGGAAATCCAGTTGAAATGAAGGAAACATAAGAACATTTTAAAGTTCTATTAGATGAAACTTACTACAGCACATTCTGTGGGACAATTGTTTCAGCCATAGAATGAAATATTGCCTAAAATGTGCAAAATTGAAAGGTTAACTGCTTGAGCTTTGCGCAGTTCTGCCGTCGTTGCCTGTACGAATGCAATGAAAAGAATAATTGAAAAAATGGTGGCACGATTATTCCATAGGCACTTCATATCAAATTAAAACTTTTAGAAATGTGGTTGATAGCACTAGTACTGGATTTTAGTCATTTAACCAGAATTTCCATGCATTATTAATTCGAAGCTAAAAAAAAAAAAAAAAAAAAAAAAAAAAAAAAAAAAAAAAACAGTTTTGGAATCCCTCACATTGTCCAGTTAACAAGTGCTTGTCGATTGTTGTTGGACGCTTAAGAAGATGTTCCCGATGCCTAAGTCAGAAAGAAATGAAAAATATCTTAGATTTTTATTGTTATTTTAGTATTGCATGTAGATATGCGCATTTCTTTAAAACTCCAGTTAAATGCCACAAAAAATCTATGGATGATGAAGAAAAACAGTTTAGACATTTCAATTTACACAATGATCGGGTCCTTCTTATAGACTAATGCTATCAAAAGGCTCATCTTAAGCAGCAAAAAAAAGTGACTAAATACCATACGCCTTTTCACTTTTCACTTGCCAAGGTTCTCCTGTGCCAAATCTAGGAATAATTATTAATTTATTTTTGAGAGAAGATTTTTCTTCTCTGTTTTCCTAATTTTCTCAAAATAATATCAAAATTTCATCCCCTGACCTCATTTTCACATTGTTGGTAATAAAAATTACATTAACACCAAACACAATTAACACTTTATTAATTATGTTAACTAGATATAAAAGTAAGAAAAAAAGGGCTAGGCTGTGCTGAGTACTCTAATTTAGGAATGCTCATGTTTTCGCAATCCAATTTAAAAGTTCAGGAATTTAGTTATTCCAACTCTGCAAAAATAGATATTTTTACAGTATAATACAGCTAATTTTGTAGTAATAAACTGTAATATTGCTAATTTCACGGTAATAAACTGTAAAATAGCTAATTCTACAGTTTATTACAGCTGTTTTATAGTTTTAACCTAGAACCTCTGCTTTGAGTATTATGCTGCAAAAACAAGTTTTTTTGCTTGTAACAGTGTCATATAAATAATAGCTCTGAGAGTTATCGTTCAATATTCTTTTCAGTTTTAAGCACAGTATGAGATATTTGTTTTAATTTTAACTCTGTATAATTTCATACTAAATGTTCTGTAAAGATTGCAGAAAACTACATTTAATTACTGTTAATAAAGTTGTTCATCATAGTTTCCTGGTGAAGAAAATTAAAAAAAAAAAAAAAGAAGGTAATTTGGAAAAACTTTTCCCATTGCAAAAAAATTGGCAAATTGTCTGATTACGGCCGATTAATCTGTGCATCGCTAATATGTACGTATATGATATGCATGTGTGCATTATGTACATAAATGAGTGCGTTTGCGTATGTGTGCAGTAGGGTGGAGCGAAAAAAATGAATTTTTGATTTTCGTAAACGGGTACCTTTCATTTACTGTGAATGAGGATAAGTAACAATTCTGTAAAATATTTCACTTTTGCGACGTAATCTTTAGTCTGCGCATTTGGCCTAAAGTTTTGAAATTTTTGATTTTTTTTAGATTTTTCAAATTTTTTTAAAAAATATTACTAATGATAAAACTAGTGACGGGAGGTTATTAAATGGAAGAAAAAGGTTTGAAATATGCAATAAATTTTTTTAAACCATTTTAGATTATGATTTCAGTTTGCGCATTAGGCATAAAGTTAATCAAATTTTCAGAAATTTCCGATATTTTCAATATTGAGCAGAAACTTTATAATTCAATATTTCCTCGCAATATTTACTTAAAGTGCCTTTGAAACATTTACTTAATCAATTTGTTGTTTTTTTGAACTACTCAACTCTTATTAAAATTACCCATTGAAATTACCCAGGACTCACCACGAGGAAGTGGCCGCACTTTGGGTGCCACCCGAGCTCCCCTTGCTTCCAACCAATGAGAGCACACATTTACATTTCTTAGACAAGTCAGGAACAATAAATTGTTTCTTTGAGTAGGATATTGTTTGCATTGGTTTTGATGAATGCACTACAGAGACAAGAAAATACAAACGTGTAATACGGAAACTGGAAGAAAAACTTGGTAGACCTCTGTAATGGGACATTTGCCAGTTACATTTGAATGAACTTAATTTGCTGCATTTTTTGCAAAAGCTAGATGGACCTACCAGTGGACCAAAGTGATTTTTGGGCCTGTTGGACGAAGCTAAACAACATGTTATACTTTCAAATCAGTTCAATATGAACCTATAGAATTTGTCATTGATCAGATTGATTTTTACCATACAAATGATTCAAGTACTGAGCAACAGAAACTTCATGAGATGAGCAAGGTAATTTTGACTGGAAAGATATCCAAAAAAATATGAAACAGAAGTCCAAGAAAGCTTTCCCAAGCCAGATGGTGACTACAGTTAACATAATCTTTAGACTATAATTTTTAAAAGAGTTCATAACGTTCGCGGTAAAAGTGTCCTTGCGCTTTTAGGATGAAGTGCAAACGGTATTAATTTAGCTATGAATTAGTGTGAGATTATAAAGATTATCTATCCGGGAAAAAGCAGAAAATTGTATTCACATCTATTCAAAACAATGTATACTTTGCAATCAAGACATATGCTGTTATCGATATATATATATATATATATATATATATATATATATATATATATATATATATATATATATATACACATAAATGGATGTATGTTTGTTCCTTATACAAGTTCATAGTTCTCGTCGGATTTTCAACAAACTTGGCACAGAGGTTCCTTGATGCGTTAGAATTCACATAGGCGGGGTTTTGAAATTTTAAAAAAATCCAAAAAGCTCAAAATTCAAATCTTGTGCATCAAAATGGCCCTTTTCTTTCAATTTTGAATAGATAGAGTAATAGAGATAGGACTTTAAGCATACAAATTGATAAAATGTAACATTTAAATAGGAGTATTTTCCAACAAAGATTACGATTAACAATGAATTATCAATTTAAGGCTCAACTATTTCATTTTAGCATGAAATAAGTTTTTACATTCCCATGTGGATAGAATTCATTCAAAATTTTTTTAGAGCTATGTTGTATTAATAAGCACCCGGGCGACGCCGGGAAATATTCTAGTTAGTTCATAAGAGAAAGCATATAATGAAACTTGTTTTGAAAGACTAGAAAACAAACAAACAAACAAGTGAGAACGCTTCAGATCCCAAAAATAGAAAAAAATATATTTTCATACATTACATACATAAATTAAAAGTCAGTATACATCGATATGATTTCTTGTCATGATGTGGAAATTACAAAGCCTCCATTTACAGGTAATTTAACAACCAAAATTTACAAAGATTATGGAAGCTAAAAATTTAAATATGATTTCTGAATGCGCTCTTTTTAAACTGCCATTCAAGACTCAATCAGTTGAAAGAGCTGTCAAATACGTCACAAGCTCTTCAAAATTGGTATATAATCTCAGGAAAAGAAAAAGTTTAGTAACAAGAAGTTCTGTCAAGAACTAAACGAGCCTACTTTCCCGTACATCGACATCGGCAATCTAGCATCTAATCAATATTCTCTTGAATATCTGAAACTGAAAATTATGTCAAACATACCTTTATAACACTTAAAGCTGATTTCTAAAAGCAAAATATACCACTCTCATCAGATGATCAGGACACGTAAAAAGTAAATAAACGAGTAAATAAAGTTTTGTCGCACCTTTTAAAGAATGTAACTGCTATAGTTCTTCCGTAGAAAAATTTCACAATCGTTTTCAAATGAAAAAAAAAAAAAATGAAATAAAAGTACAAAGAACATTCAAAGCACATTTTATCGAAGAAAGAAAAAAAACCTCGTTCGTTAATAAAATGTCTCGAATTTTATTTTTAATCCGTTGCCAGTTGTTAAATATAAGTAAAGAATAAAATGCTCTCGTGAATGAACAATTTTTGTAATCAAAAAAAATATCGTCTGCCAAAAAAAAAAAAAATAAATAAAAAAAATAATAATAAATTAAACAAAAAAATGAATAAATAAACAAAAAATCGTCTGCCCAGTCAGTAATTTTTTTCTGAGCCTACATTTCCGTCTTGTTTGCGGAGTCGGAGTCGGAATCAGAGTCCTCACAGAAGATTTTTCAGAAAAGTATTTAACATACATTTTTTATCAAAACTGTTTTCTTACAAAGTTAGTTTGAAGGAAATCCGCCTTTTAGTTTAGAATCAACATTCAATTTAAATTTCCCAGTAGGCGCTCATGTTAAAAAATTTTCTGAACGGTTCATCATTGAACGAAAAATGGTTCAAACTGAAAAGTGAAATATGGGAACGAGTCTCCCCGAGATCTTTCGAACAAAAAAAGTTTATTCAATTCAGACGGTTCACTTAAAAGTTATTAGGTGGAGAAAGGTTGCTTAAACGGTTCAATGTTGAACGAAAAAATGTTCAAATTGAAAATTTAAATACGGTAATGAAGTATCCTTGCCGATATCTTTCGAACAAAAAAAAGTTTGTTTAAATCGGATTGTTCACTCAAAAGTTATTAGGGGTGAGAACTTGTTTGAACGGTTCAATGTTGAACGAAAAAATTGTTCAAATCAAAAATGTAGGTACGGGAATGAAGTATCCTTGAAAAGATCTTTCGAACAAAAAAAAGTTTGTTCAAATCGGACTGTTCATTCAAAAGTTAGTATCCCGGGACCGGTTATTTGAACGGCTCAAAGTTGAACCAAAAATTGTTCAAATCAAAAAATCAAATATGGGAATGAGCTGTACTCGCCGAGATCTTTCCAACAAAAAAAAGTTTGTCCAAATCGGAATGTTCATTCAAAAGTTATTAGGGGGGGACAGACAGACCGACAGACCGACCGACCGACCGACCGACAGACCGACCGACAGACCGACACACAAATTCCCCATCTCAATACCCTACTTTCAAATTTTTAATTTTTCGATATTCATTTTACCTCTTTATTTTTTTACTTGGCGATATTTTTTAGACTTGGCGATATTTTTTTTAACTTGGCGATTTTTTTTGGACTTGGCGATATTTTTTAGATGCATTAAGCTACTTTTAATACTTTTTTCGTCTTTCTTTTATTTTTAACGGGAAAGTAGGCTAAAAACGAGGATATCTGACAGAAATCTTTCATCAATTTAACGACACAAAGGAACAATTTAACTGTGAAAGACGTATCTAAGAAATGTAAATACGTGCTCGCATTGGTTGGAAGGAAGGGTTCACGTGTAGGACTAGAAATGCGGTCACCTCCTCGTGGTGAGTCCTGGGTAGTTCCACACGAGCTAGCGAAGAATTGCTGGGTTCAAAGTAATAACAAAATAAATAAAAACAGGTTTGAAGACACTTCAAGTGAATATTGAGAGGAAATACTGAGTAAAAAAATTTTGAAAATATCGGAAATTTCTGAAAATTTGATGAACTTTGTGCCTAATGCGCAGACTGAAATCATAATCTAAAATGGTTTTAAAAAATTTATTGTATATTTCAAACCTTTTTCTTCCATTTAATGACCACCCGTCACTAGTTTTATCATTTGTAATATTTTTTAAAAAAATTTGAAAAATCTAAAAAAAATCAAACATTTCAAAACTTTAGGCCAAATGCGCAGACTAAAGATTACGTCGCAAAAGTGAAATATTTTACAGAATTGTTACTTATCCTCATTCACAGTAAATGAAAGGTACCCGTTTACGAAAATCAAAAATTCATTTTTTTCGCTCCACCCTAGTGTGCAGTTCTGTTGACTCACCATTTGACTGTTGGCTCCGGGTTACCGCTGACCTTCACTTTCAGGTGGATGTCTTCTCCTTCCGTCGCCTTCACGTCACTTAAGCCTTGTTCAAACTTGGGGCTCGTCTTCTTTGGCCCCTCTTCTGCAAATAGAAGTGACGCGAAAATGAATATTGCGTAGAAATGCCCAAAGTTTTAATGTGTACTCGCAGTTTGAACCACTAGATGAGTGAAGAAAGTTGTATCTAGAGATGGGATACTACTAGATAGCGTTAATGAAACGTTTACAAAGGGTATGCAATGAACCAGTTTAAAACTAGGAGTTGAGATTTCGTTTCATATATCCACTCCTTCTTATTATTGTAACCCACAGTAGACCACTACCACTGCTGAACTATCCCGCTTGCTTTTATGCGGAGTATGTAAAAAATTCTACCTGCAGTAAGTCTTTTCCCACTTTGTATGAGAAGTTTTCTAAATGCAATGTGAATTAGCAGGCTAATTCTAAAAGGTTATGTTCCCTAACAGTCTTTTTCAGCATCCCAGTTATTTTAAGACGTCTGCAAAGGTCTATACTCTATACTAAAGTTTAAAACAAGATAGTGCGTACGTCGATAGTCTCTCTGCTGCAGAAAACAAGCATTCAGGCTCGGAAAAGGAAAGAAAAGTGAGAAAGGTAACATTTTAAGTCCTTTGTTTGCGGGGAAAGCTGCAAAATGTATGCCAAAAGCATTTATAAGACGTTTATTTGTTTACATATAAGAAACTTTCAAAAGATAAATTTTAAATTTCAAAAGGAGTGAAGAACTTGAATTTGTCCTAATAACATGCCTAAGATTTTGTGCTAATATCAGTTGCTACTATAGGTTTAATAAGCTTTGAAGCTCAGAGCAAAACATATCTTGTAAAATCTGCTCTTGGTATGAAAATTTTGAATGCGTGAGTAATTTTTCTGATCCAAATTAACGAATGTTTAAACGTATTTTTCAATAAGTATCTTCAATGTTTTACCTTCTCTCTCTAAATTTACAGCAAGTAGAACCCATTTTATGTGCAATTTTATATCATTAGTCGGGGTACAATCAAAATGTTTTTCTTTAGCCTGCACTGTACTCACCGATGACTGTCAATCGAGCCTCAGAGCTGTCCTCGCCATGAGTGTTGCTGACGTCACATCGATACGTGCCGACATCCTTCTCGTTCACTTTCCGAATGACGAGTGTGCGTGTGTCGCTGTCATCTCGCATAATGACACGAGTTCCATCCGATTTCAATTCTGTATCATCTTTACTCCTGAAAGTGGTTGAATTACAAAATTAAGGGGGGCTAAATCAAAATGCTATATGTTTCATTCATTAGAAAAGCGGTCTGTCTTCAAGTTTTTGAAATACATGTATTTGTTTGCCAAATGGTATCACATGTAGTTACATCTTTTTACATGAAAGCGAATCAAAACTTGCTTCGAGAGATAAATAATCTTCAAAAAATAAACTGTTGGTTTTACAGTATAATACTGGCAGCAGAGGTTCCAGTTTAAAACTTCGTCTTGCTGGAGAACTGCAAACGTTTTCTGAGTATGTATTCCACCAGGTCACGAGCTGAACTTTTTCTTCTGCAACCAACTGACACGGTAATCGGTAGGAATAATGTCATCAGTTCGGGTTTAAAGTAGGAAAATTGAAACTTCAATAGTCCGGCCATAGGTACTGATTCTTGACCACTTTTGAACTGTTCCACTCACGTGCAAAAAATTCCGCGGTTCATATAGCTTTCACAGTACACGTTTGTCATTCTAGATTACACCTTAGCTGGTTTTTTACCTTCAGTACTCAAAAAAAAAAAAAACAAAAAAAAAAAAAACAGAAAAGAAAATGAATCGTAGAACGATGTTCAAACAATGTGATGTTTTCAAAGAGACCCGACATCGTCTAACTTGATTTAAGGTTATAAATAGAGCAATGCTTATCAATCTACTGCAGTGGTACTAACTGATGATTCTAAATGCATCAAACTTTTACTGCCAATAGCGTTTTCTAAACACCAAGTTTTTGAACAACCTGGTATAATGCCTCTCTTTTATATGCATTGATACTAGTATGGATAAATAATACAGTGCCTGTTAAATATTAAAATGAAACTTTAAAATTCAAAATTCAATTAACTAGTATAACTTTAAAAAGTGATTGAAAGTTGAAGTAAAAATCATAAGTTCTGATAACTTTTTGGAGCGAGTAATTTGGAATGATTTTATGAGATTCGTTTGTTAGCAACTCACCATTTTATTTGAGGAGCTGGGTTTCCTGAAACCGTAACTGCAAGAGTGGCGTCTGTGTCTTTTTTAATATTTAAATCGTTCAGCCCTTTTACAACAGTTGCTGGAGCTGAAATAAAGAATGAAATATGAAAGTAAAAATAAATATATAAATTATTAAATAATAAAAGAAAAAGTTCTAGTAAAAAATAATCAAATTAAAAGAAAATCTTTTTTGTACATTTTCTGCCTAGAAGTTGTTATACTGATGAAGTTTGTACGAATCAAATCCGTCCTAAGGAAGGCTATTCATATTTTCCAATAGAGCCTAATGTTTCTATGGTGTCCAAACTAAACAAAACTTTTTCAAATCAAAGAATGAACACGAGCAGCAACGCAAAGATTAATAGCAATTGTATGTAGAAGCAAAAGAATTTCCAATTGGCAAAAACCCAAAGTGTGATCCATGGACCCCCGGAGGTTCGCAAGGTCATGCCAAAGGGTCAGAGGTGCTACCCTGCTCAAACGTATAAAAAAATTGAAATTGAAGGACGAGTAACAATATATTGATTCAAAATGGAAGCACGTTTACACGGAATAAAAAAAAGTTCTTGTTTGCGTACATGAAGGGAAATCCCCACAGAACCATCGATTTTAAAAATTCAATTTATTCAATTCTTAAAATAGTATTTCGTACGGAATTCATACGAAAAATTAACAATATATATATGTTTACACCTCATCGTTGCACGTGCAATGCACGTACTTTCGGACATCTAGCGTTTCGTAAATGAAGGAATGATTTGTGGTAACGATGTATTATCCTTCATTCTTTGACTAAGTTTCTCGCAGTTTAATATGATAAAAGCAAATATTGAAAATCATTTACCGTTGACTTGGAGCGCGCCAAAGCTTCCCTGGCCTCCGTGTGCATTTTTCAATATGCACGAATACGTCCCTGCGTCTTCCGCTTTTGCTTTTAGAATCTTTAACTTCCGAATTTTATCTTCGGAGGAAATCTTGATTCGGAATGTACCATTCAGTGGCTGGCCGTCCTTGCACCTAAATAGAAACAGAACAAAATAGGATGCTTTGAGGCTGAAAAAAAAAAACCTGAACAAATAATCTAAATTCATTGTGGGATTATAAACCGCAGTTATACTGTTGCATTAAAAACGAAGAGAAAAGTAATTTTAGCATGGTAATTTGGCATGTAAAATGACTCTCAAAGGTGATTTTTTGTTACTGTTTTCTTAATACTTCATAAAAATACGAAAGTTAGATATAATTTCATTTCGTTTTAAATCGGCGGAAAACATCAGTTCACTTCGTACCTGGTTTTTGAAAACAGTGCCTGTTTTTTGAATTAAAGCTGATAACCGCGAATGCTTTGAGCGAGTCAACGAGTCCTCTTTATTGCTCAATAATGCTGGGCTAAGGTATTTAATGTCGGTTCCTTAATCCTTACAGATTCATCAGTAGTACATACAAGCATAATATTATTATCATGCAATTTAATAAGATGTTTGGGAATGTGAAAATTTTATTCTCGCACGTATTTTCCGCAGTAATCCGACCGACAGGACATGAAATTTTTTTGAAAATGTTTACGGATTGAACAGTATGATCTCAAAATCTTGTCTAATATATTGGTGTGTAAAAGTATAATACGTACGTACCAGGAAACGGTGGGCTCTGGACATCCATCGATTTCCACTGCAAACTCAACATCATCGTCAATTAGCGTAGAAGTATCTTTCAGTCCTTGAACGAATTTTGGAGGACCTTTGAAAGAGAAACGACATCAGGCACTAATAATGTTATCCAATTATGATCAACACACCATAAACATTGAAACATATGTCTACAGAAGTTTCGTTGACACCATGTCTTGTTTTTACTTTTTCACTGGACATTTAAAGACTGAAACATTATGGTACTTTGAAAATCCAACGATTAAACTTCAACCAATTCTCCTTCCTCTATCACATGACATTTGTACTACGGTGCGTTTTAATAGAGTAGGAAGCTTTGTGTTTAAGCCTGTTAAGTCGTAGTTTTGTGGTTAATCGAATAAATCAAGATCTTTTATTTGAGACTGAATGATTTTTTTTAAAGAAAATGCACATAATCAATAAAAGTTTTATTTTTTTTTTGTATGTTTAGGAAATTATTTCTCGCACATGGTATGAGATGAATATCTCACCGTGGACATCGACGGATGGGAGTAAAGAATATGCAAAATACACTGCTCAAAACAATTGGGGAGTATATGGTTTTAACACAATTACGCAAAAATGTGTACCAATAAGTAACATAAATGAATCATCCATAGTATAAAGCCTACCAGGAAAAGAAGGAAGAAAGCTTTATATGCAATTAAAAGTTCAGGACGTCAAAAACCAGAAAAAGGAAATAAGGGCAGAAATCGGGATGTAGCAGAAACGTCTTACTCCCCTAGATGCTTTGAGCAGTGTAGTATATTACTCTCATCATGAAACAGATCATTTAAGCGCGTTTGAAAGCGAGCCCACTCGAAAGAACATCGACAGATAGGTCTAAATTCACCAAGAGAATAATAACGACTTACTGGTGACGGTGAGGTCGTAAGTCGTTTCGTCCTTGCCCAAGTCGTTGATGGCCTCCGCCGTGTACTTGCCGCCATCCTCCGGCTGGACGTCCTTGATGGCAAGGGTGAATGTCTCGTCGTCTTCTTGCAGGACGGCGTACTTGCCTCCGTCGCCCGTTTTCAACTCTTCCCCATCTTTAGTCCTGTAAGAAAAAAATCAATAATAAAACAACAGTTTAGAAGTTTAGATTCACCTGAAGTAAGTTTGTTTAGATTCCATTTCTTTTTTGCCATAATAAGCGTGGTGATAATACTACTGGTAGCTTGTAGCACTTCAGAGATCCCGTACTTTCCTATTTGCTAGGATTTACCGGTTTGGAATGGGTCTGTGAGATATTTGTTTAAAAACTAAAATGCATGTAATATTAGAACAACAGTTTTGAGTATATTTAAACAGGAGCATAGATCTGAAAGATATTATGTATGATACATGGCACATACACTACACATACGTATAACTAAATGACATATGTATAACAAAACACACACACACACACACAATCCAAGGGCCATTAATAAATGTTAACTGATAAAGCCCAAAGTCCAGTTAGATGAAAAGTTACATTTTTAATTTTTACTGATATATACGTTTGAAGGAAAAGAGTAAAAAAGGAAAAATAGAAGAAAATTGTGTATATAGTGGGTTTTATTATATGCCTTGAAACAAGAATCCCTAATTTGAATTACTAATAGTAGGAGGTATTATGTTTACCTATGAGAGTAAATCAAGGGGGCAGTCGAAGGAGCTGACTTTGTAACCGAAAGGGGTGACATTGTGCCACCTCATACAAATAAATACTAATACGTTAGGTTGAGTTACGTGAACTCTAAAGCAGAGTGCAGCACATTTTAAAAATTCGACCTGTTATAGAGTCATTCCATAGTGAGTAATGCTACATTTTCAGCTGAATTTTGAACTCTTTATTTATAACCTGGAGTATGAAGAATAATTTATGGTTAAAGCTGTAGATTCAAGATGTACATTGAGTAATACGTGTCATTTCAACTATAAGTTTAAAGCAAAATAAATGCTAATCAATATTTTTTCGACAAAAAGACACTGTGACTAACTTAACATTGACATTTTTTTGAAGAAATACCTATCTCTCTCAGTAGTCGCTTTGGTTTTCTATTTCAGTCGGACGTAAGCACCATGCTATTAATTTGCCCGCAGAATATCTGTTTAGAAAACTTCTCTGCAAGTTAATGAAAAAATTTTAGCTCTTTCAAAGTTTTTTAATCCAAACTAGGATTAAATTAGAATAAATATTCAACTTTGCTTGTGCATGAACAAGTATTTTGACAAAAACATTTTTTAAAAGTTGCTTTATGTTAACGTTTGTTAAACGGTTAACATGATTTTTATTAGCTATCAGGAAAATAAACAAATTCGCAGACTAAAATGTCACTAATAAATTTAGGAAAACCAATTCAAGTCTTAGCTGAAAAAGAGCTCAAAGTAATGAATGAACCATCAGGTAGAATAAAAGAGAACGCGCGAAATTTTTAATAAGAATTTCTATGTCATGAATTTTCGTAAAGTAAATATTTATGATTAGTCACAGCGAAATTTTCAATAATTTCAAAACTTCTTTTTTATTTGATCGTGACGGTACAAAGTCGTCCATTTGAGCGACCCTTTATTAGGATTCTTCAGGCTATTTATTTAAAAACTGATATTTTAGTCAAATAAAGTATCTGTGTATGGGCCGGGCTCCTTGCCCTAAATATTCTATATGCAGCAAATTCGAAAATTTTCACTCATTAACTTGAGTAAAAAGAAACTGTTTTAAACCCTCGAGTCCGTACTTTGAGAACAGGGGGGGGGGGATATTAATTTTTAACCATAAGATGATGAATATAAAAGTCCAAACAAAGGTATATACATATTTACAAGCCTTCTTTAAAGTCCCGAATACAATTTTCCAGTTGTTTTTTAAATCCGTTTTAAAAGACTACTTTAAAAAGTATGCACTTTAAGCTTAAAGGTAAAGTGATAAGAAGACAGTGTTTTTTTATCTTAATTCATAAGTAAAATAATAAATAAATAAATTAATAAATAAATAAAGTAATAAATAAATAAATAAATAAATAAATAAATTAATAAATAAATTAATAAATAAATTAATTAATAAATAAATAAATTAATAAATTAATTAATTAATTAAATTGTATAAAGCACGTCAATCAGTGTAGTTGTTTTTTAAAGACATTTGACATATTTATTCTTACCACGTAATTATTGGTTTGGGGAAACCTGTGGCGGTGAGCTCCAGAAGGGCTGATCCACCTTCCTTGGCTTCAACCTTGCTTATTGGAGCGCTCAACTTCGGGCGCTCGGGATCCCGGGGCACGCCACCTGAAACACATTTTTAAAAAAGGTGTTTATTTTACTGAAATGCACTAACAGTTTTTAGGTTGAAGCTTAAAAAGATAAAACTCGTATGAATCATAACAATAACAACGTGCAAGCAAGTTTAAAAATGAGAAATGCGTTCTATAAATGAATATGCAACATATATTTATGATGAAATCACTTGGAGAAAATTTGTTCAGTTCCCTAACTAGCTTACGTGTCCCTTCAAAAATGAAATATTAGCTTATATTAATGAACTAAGAGCTTAGATTACAGGTAATGTCTCAGACGTGAGTTAGTTCCTTTACTAAAATGTTTTTAATGTTGAAGAAATTTTTCTTTTAAAATCAAATGTTTTTAAATTTGTATTGTATTTACAATCTTTCAATTTGTGCTTATTATACAACTTTGAACTATAACAGAAAATATTTCAGGCTCAAATTTGTTTCTTAAATAGTCTTCAGTATTTTAATTTTTCACGCGAAATTTTGTGACAAACAAAAATCAGTTTAAATGAAATTCTGCTACAAGATATCTATTCTATCTTTTCCTGGAACATGAAACTAATAAAGATTATATTAGAAACCAATGTTCCCGAATACTAAAAGTATTTTACAAATAAAAAATACAATTAATAAAGCTAAGAAAAACCTTTCGTCTCTCTAAGGAACCGGTTTTGGTAAAGTAGTTTTCTAACCCCAGAAGGATCTTTCTCTGTGACGTACTCAAAAATTCTCCAGGAACATTAAATGAAATAATAGCATTTGCTCTTCCATTAGCATTTCGCATTGCAAGAGTGTACAGTCGAGCCCGCTTATTAGAATATCGATTTCAAGAATATCCCGCTTAATATAATATTTCGATGTACTAAATCGTTGTAATACATTATTTTCATTCCGTATAATAGAATATCCCGCTTATAGGAATATTTTTCGAGGCAAAATGGCTATTCCATTAAGCGGGCTCGACTGTATTTCGAATGATAATAGGTAGTTGATACAATAGAAGCTTTTTTCTTCTTTTAAATGGGACTGCGTATTGGGTTACTAACTATTTGCAGCCCCTGTGCATCCCCCGAAACCGGCAATCCTTCGTTTATGTGGTACAAATCTCGCTGAAAGCTGTGCCTCATAAAAGAAATACCATTCCTTTACCACACCATTCATTTTGCCGACGGTAGAACAACCGTCAGTAAAATGAATGGTACCACGCACAGAGAGGGGAACTGTATTGGGAAGCGCGAGATCAAATGGCATGGGGATACCTGCTTCTCCCACGCTACTCGATGCTTGTAACCACCCCTTTTTCTTTCCTGTTTGCTGCTGTTCTCCCAATTGTTGACTCTCTGTTTTCTGTTTGCTTCCTTGTTCCATATGTATTTTTCATTCATTTACTCCTTTTCTGGTCCTCCTCCTGTTTCCATAAAATTCCTGTATGGGTTAATTTTCAACAAAGCCATAGTTTTAAAAACTTTTGGCAAAGACCGTAGCCACATGAATTTAAGCGCCCAGTTTCCCCACTAGATGGAGCCACCTGGATTCTATTCTATGCCAAAACTGCACTGGGAATTTAATTTTGACAGAAGATGCTCAATGCCAAACGACTACTCGAGGCTCACACCCCTTCACTTCTGGTTGCTTGAAATGCAGATGTGCCCACCTTGCACCGTGAGTTCCGCGCTGCAGCTGATCTTGCCGGTCCCCGTACTGGCGACGCAGGTGTACATCCCACCAGGGTCCCCTGGAGTCACGTGCTGGAAGACCAGGGAGAGAGTGTCCTCCCGCTCGTCGATGGACACCTTGAAGTTCTCGCTCTCCTCCGTCTCCACCGCAGCGTGGTCGGGGCTCCTGGAAAAGAGGAGAAAAGTGATTGCACGCTCTTTTAGATCGAGGTGGTAACGCTGTCCAATTATCGTATAAAACAAGTCCGCCATACCATACTTTCTTGACACTAAATGCCTATTGCTTTCTGGTGTTTGACACAGAGCACAAATTTCAAATTTGTTCATTACGCACTGCCATCTACTGGAATTAACGATTGCCTGATTTCAAAATTTAAATTAAAAAATTTCGTTCGAATATTGTTTAAATCTATCGCCAATAGCTGCAAGCCGCAAGGTGGCGCTTTGTTTCGAATAAATGGATCCCGTTTTAAGGCAACTGTTGTAGGCATTTGGTATTAAGAGGCGTTGGCCATACACTGTGAGTAAAATTCTAAAAAAAATACTGCTTAAAAAAAAGCTAACTCGTCCGGAGCGTTTGCACTCGAGCGCATTTCTTATGAAAAATTCTGAAAAAATGTGGAATTTATGGTGGAAGGGAGGAATTTATTATTTTATTCTTCTTTTCAAATAGCCGTTTTGTTAATTTCAGAATAAAGGCACACATTAACAAAATATTTGCAGATAATTAAGTTAAAACTTTGGAATATCGTGAATTACTATCCATTTTACTCCTACTATACAAAATTCATTTTTTTACTGCGCAGTACAGAATGAGTTCTCCAAGAAATCAAAAATAATCGCTTACAAAAATTTCTTATGTATAATTTGATGACTACGTTGCTTTACAGTAGGTTTATCGGCCTCAATGTTTAAACGGTTCAGAACATCACAGAAAGAGAAATAATAATAATAAAAAATAAATAAAAAAACATCAATTACCACGGGAAATAGAGGTCTACTTAAGACAAATATTTATCTTTTAAGGGGACCACAGGTAAGACAATATCGACCAAAAATTTGATTTTTACTTTTTTATATCATTAAAAATTTAAAACTTTTATTTTAACTACCATATATCCCACTTGTTTATAAAAAAAATACAAGTATTAAAAATTTTTGTTCATCCAAAAGTATTCAAAATGTTCATCACATGAGTAAAATCTTTAAATGCGTTTTTTTTTTTGAAGCAGAAATTTTTCACATTTGTTTTCCTTTTTCTCAATATCTATCAAACTTTTATTGCTTATTTCATAATGACGTTTATAATATGTATTTTTCTACATTCTAACGCAAGGATTTGACAATATATTAATAATTATTCTTATGTAGTCGAAAATCATCAACAATGCTAATTTAAAACTAGTTTTGAGTAAAATATTCAATTTATGTTTTTATTTTTGCTTAGAGAGAAAAGGACGCATTAAAGTATACAAAGCATGCTATTCTGGCATGTATAAAAATTTCTTATCCCTATCGTTTTCCATTTCCGAGAAAAAAGTACATAAAGTTAGTGAATTTAACATGGCGGAGATAGGGCTTACCAGGTCTTTTTGAGGGACGTGCTGAAAATCAGTGCTCGATGCTGGTAAAAAATTCAAATGCTGGTAACATTGCTTACAGTAACAACATACCACATGCAGTAATCAAAGTCCTCAAGTTATTTTTGCAACACGTTTCAAGCGATATGAGTCAGAAAACTTTCCAACTGAAGGAAATGAGTAATTGAAACTACTATTGTCCTCTTTTTGCATGTTATTTATAGTTTTAAAACTAATAGTTAGTATAGTACTAATTGGGTTTAATAAGGGGAAAAAACGATAAAAGTAAATTCGTTTGTTTATTTTAAATAGCCTCTTCAAAAAAACTAGAGAGAAGATTGTAAAATGCAAATTAAAATGATTGAGATTAAAATTAACCACAATGCGATTAATTTTGGCAGATTTTACTGCATCGGAAAAGTTTTTAGTTCACGACTAACAGACAAGCTGAGTTTTAAAATCAGGATAGAAGCACCATACCATTGACGTTGGTCATCTAGAGCTTCAGGCGTCGACGTGCCTTCATCTTCAAACCTTACAAATACTTTGGAACCTTAAAGTGAAAAAAAAAATTGCAGATATTAGTTCTGTCCCACTAAAAAGAGAAAATTTGTGCATTGGTAAGAATCTTTCTTTTAATATGTTTTCCCAACATATATCTCTTTCTTTTGCCAGGAAAGGAAACAGAAATTTTTTGACTCGTTTGGAATTCAAAATAACAGTTTGGACTAAAACCGGTCATAAAGCGCTTTTTGATTTCGAAATGTTAACTTTGTTCTTTTAGGTGCTCTTAGACGCTGAAAAATATTTAATGCATGTACTTATCTTAAAACTTGCAATAGAATAAGCTGCTTTCAGCGCTTATCCAGCGATTGGTATTAAACTTCAGTCTCATAAGTGATATTTTAAATTACGTTTGGTTTCATTCAGAACTGTTCAGTTTTGGTGGGATATTTCCTTCATCTTTTGCTTGAAAAGAATTCAGTTCTTCAGCTCTCCACTGTGGGGGAAAACATATCCCAAAACTCGTTTTCCTTACTTAAAGTACGTAAAGTTATATATTTTCTCGGGCAACCTTCCTCTAATTTGCGCATGAGTAGATCTCTTCTGATTTTCTCAAAATATGGGGAAAATGCAAACTAACATTTAACTAGGAAGTAGAGCAAGCGAGCAAAACTGAAGGCATCGAGAAGTGTACCTCCTTAACCTATCACCCCCTTTTCAAATGGAAACGTTCGTGGCTGCTGCCAGACGCAGAATTCGAAATCGTACAGTAATATAAATTCTGAAAACGAAAAAAATATGTTTATCTGATATTTTATTGTTCAGCAAAGTACTGTGAGCAAATTTTCATGATTATTGTTATTAGGAATGCCGATTACCAATATTCCCCATTATTCGGACGCAAATGCAGGGAAACGTAAATAAGAAAATTTTGTTTTTGGCTGATATTTTACAGTATTGGATGTAGGAACTTCCAGTAATACTTAAAAAATAGAGACTGAGTCCGTGTTATTGAATTTGTGTTTTTAAATGAGTAAATTTACAATTGCTTTGCAACAAAATTTTGAAAAAAAAAAAATATAACAATTTGTCAAAATTTGAGCTCAGCGAGATAAAAAGCTTAGGATGGATAATGGTATAAATTTCTAAACTCGGTATTTGTTAACGAATTCGACATCTCCTGCAGGAAAAAATTGCTGCCATGTTGTTGTGCTAAGTTCAAAAGTCGTACCTGCACTTTAAAACAAAGTTGAGTTATCGTTACCACGATTTTTTTTTGAAGTATTTTATCTAAATACAATATTTTATGGTCATTTGAGCTTGGGTAATATTTTTAAAACTTGAAACGTACCTGTGACTTTGATGTCGCATGCTGTGACATTTTGCCCAACAGAGCTTTCGGCGACGCATGAATACCTTCCGCTATCTTCCTTCATAACATTGTCTATAACGAGTTCGTAGAACTGAGATTCTTCTTCGCTGTACCGAACTCGACCAACTGTTCCTATCAGCTCCTCGTTCTTGAAGCTGGAAACATGAGACTGAACTTTAATAAAATGGTACTAAGTAAAATTTAAAATAATAATAATAATAATAATAATAATAATAATAATAATAATTATTATTATTATAGTAATAATAATAATAATAGTAATAATAATAATATTTACAACTAAAATAGCAATAATAATAACAATAACAATAATGATGCTACTATTACTACTGCTAATAATAACAATAATAAAATAATAATAATAATAATGTTCTGGAATAGAAGAATCAAAGGTGCAATAGCACATTGCCGAATGACTGAGCAGTTCGATTTCTTTTTCAGAATACTTTCAAAAGTGAACACGGTTAAAACTGAATTTCACTGTATCACCAATAGATTGGTGCATCAAGGAAGATTTAGTTAGAATGTTGAAATTTGTCAATCATTGGGGGATGTGTATTCATTGGATTTATGCACCTTCTTCATTTCTGCTTTATAAAAGTACATGAGGCAGAGCCGTAAAAGTTCTCCTACTTAAAAATAATAAAACTACATTTATGAATTAAATATTTTTGCGGTTATGTGCCAAGTAGTACTAGTTTTCCGCGATGTTATAAATTTTTAATAACTAACTTGCACTTAAGTTTTCATTCACTAGTCGGTCTACCCTGTATTTTGAATGTCGTTGAAGTGTTTCATATGGTGAAAAGAATCAAGCCCTCAAAGACGCTTTAGTTCAAAGAATTTGTAGCGTGGGCTTAAACTAGTATCTTTAGATAATCAACGTTCAATATCAATATAAATAGTTTCTTCTAGTTGCTAGCGGCAAGTATTAGCAAATTTATTAGTATATGCAAAAAAAGTCATTTAAAGCAAAGTTAAATGTAACTAAATTGATAGCAATAACTTTAGTTAATTATCGATGTGAGTTTGAAGAAAGAGACCACCAGGTGGTGACTACTACCGGGTGAAACTAAAACCATTTTCTTTTATTTTGTAGCCACGTGGTAAGTGCTGACCGCTAATTTTCATAGTAATCTATTCCTCAGCCAAAATGCTTTGATGAGTTAAGTAATTTCGTGAGTTAATTGGAAACCAAAAGTCGACCACTGCAGTATTTGGAAGACAACAGAAAAACCTTTCATTCACTAGATTCACAATTGCTGCAAATAATGATAGAATAAAAACTCGATGGGATAAGTGTTTCCTCAAAATACTACCATATTTACAAATTGAAGTCAATGCTACTTACAACTTCACTTTCGGTTTCGGTTCTCCCTCGACTTGAACACAGATGCGGAAATCCGTACCTTGCTGCAACTCGGTATCACGCAGTTTCTCCCGGAAAAGAGGGCCGTAGTGGAGGACAGATCCATCCGGCATGGTCGGTGGGAGGCTTGCAGGGGCTAAAAGAAAGAGAAAGATCAGACCATAGCATATAACTATCGCTGACATAAGTTTTTTTTGTGGTTCGATCCTTTCTCAAATGAGTTTCTATTTTTAATTTAAGTTTTATTTATCATGAAGTCTATGAACTTATCAACGAGGACAACTGTGCTTTAATTAGTTTAGAGCAGTGGTTCTCAACCTTTTTACAGCTACCGCCCCCTTTAGGATTGAGAATTGTTTCAACGCCCCCCCCCCCATGAGAACGGGCTTAAAACTGGAAAGGGGAGGGGAGGTAAAGCATTTTCTGCACTGGTTTAACTCTATAATTTTGCCCAAATAGATTGTTGAAAATCACTATAGAGCAGAAAAACTTAGCTTAATGGTTTTTTTTTCTTTATATGATAGTTTATTTTTAAGCCGAACATATTTTTCTCTGAAAATATGTCAGTGGGATAATCAAGTGACTAGAATGGGATCATTTAATGGGAGTCATTCTTAAGGTTAATAAGAACAACACGGTTTGAAATAAAAATGCACCGTTTTCAACATTTTTAGGGTCATTCCATAGTGACTAACGTAACATTCAGAGCAGATTTTGTAACTGTGTTTACTCGTAACTTAAAGGATAAAAAATATTTTTCAGTTATGCTGGTGGATTTACAATGTACATGGTACCTATGTATCATTTCTGCTAAGAATTTAAAACAAAATTACTGACAGTAGATACTTTTTCAACCAAAATAGCAGTGTGACTAACGTAACATTTTTGCAACCCTGAAAATGAATGCTCATGTTGTGAGGCAAAAATTTCTCAAAGTTAAGCAAGTGTTAAAAATTGAATGATATATTTGAAAACTGTGTAAAGTTGGCTTTTACAAACATAAAACACATTTATTAAATCTTAATTTTTTTCAGTCTTAAGTGTCACTTTTACTCAAGATGGAGTGTGACTAACGTAACGTGACTAACGTAACCATCGAATAATAAGCAGTATTGACACACTACAAACAATTTATTATGGCTAATCTCAGTGATAATTACAATAATTTTTCAATTTTTTTAACTTCTTATGTTGTATGATTTTTATTTATGTATTTATTCATTTATTTTTTGATACTTTTTTCACTTCGGTATTTTTTTTTCTTCGGTTGAGGTTGACATTTTCATGGAATGACCCTTTACTTGAAAACCAATATGTTTTGAAAAATACATTACGTTCAAATAGCTTCTTGACCAGTCCGATTCCAAACATTGTGTACAGCGTTGTTATTAAATTTGCAAGTATGCAATACACATCCCCTTTTTATCACGTACGGATATAGGATTTTACTGTGGAGGAGCAATAACAAAGCCGAATCTTCTATTTTTCCCAGGAGTGACAAAGACTTGAAACTATGACTCACACCTGTCACCATTAATGATTATAAATCAAGTTTTAATTTAAAAAAAAACTGAAATAAGTTGAATTTACAAATTACAAGATAAGTTCATTTCAAAGAAATTCTTTTTGAGTAATTTATTGCTGTGAATGTTAGATGATATAACAATAGTTATAAGTATACCTTTGGCGACATCAGAGTAAAGATGGCGGTGAGATATTGGGGATAACCCTGAAATTAGTTTTGAAAACGAAGTCTTAAAAATGCAGTTTCTTTAGTCTTAGGTCTCGTGGTGTTGAGACTTGGGTTTAGATTCTACCCCAGGTGAAACATTTAAAATTGACGCAATTTCAGGCAATTTTTGGTAACGTTAACTAGGGAGAAAGAGGTCTCTCATAATGATTTTTCAAAATTGATGTTATTTTAAGGCTAAGTTTAACAATGTTAGGGAGTCAGAGCTATTTCCCGCGTTCTCTGAAATTGAAGTATAAAAAACGCAAATTTAAACTTTTTTTCGTTGATGTTCACTGAATTGTAATGGTTCCAGAGTTTCCTCCGGAAATTTTTTTCACATTGAACTCTGACGAATGCGATTGTTAGTTACCTTTGGTGTTACTAGGCGGATGCTCTAATAACGGCACAAAGAGTCTGTCAAGTCAGGTGGGTCTCATCTAGACAGTTTTAGAAACTGGCCTGGTAAAAGCACAATTTTAGGCTCCGATTGGTCACGATTGGAGAAAAGCCGAGTAGTTCGAGATTCCCTCCCTTCATCGAAAAATCAAGACAGTTTTAGAAACTGGCCTGGTAAAAGCACAATTTTAGGCTCCGATTGGTCACGATTGGAGAAGAGCCGAGTAGTTCGAGATTCCCTCCCTTCATCGAAAAATTTTCAAATGGACATCAATAAATCACATTTTTTGCTATTTTAGGCAGTTACGCTATGGAAGGCGGCACCCACCTCAAAAAACTTTTTTGAAATGCAAGTGCTATTGGCCAATTCTAGGTTATCCTTCATGACATTAGGAGAAATATCAGGGTTCGGGAGATAACCGCAGAAAATAAATGTTAAAATATATCCCTTGGCGATATAAAAGCAGAAAGATTTCCTGCCGCCCCTGCTCGAAACATGTCCTTACAAGCACATTTCAAAATTTTCCCGCCGCCCCCTTGCCGCCCAAAATATGTCCACCGCCCCGTGCCGCCCAAAATATGTTCACCGCCCCTCAACATCTTCCCACCGCCCACTGGGGGGCGGTATCGCCCCCGTTGAGAACCACTGGTTTAGAGTATTACTTCCGAGTTTTTTTTCTGAGGTAGTTTCTTTGCGCTGTAGATGTGGCTACATAAATTATACCTTCTTGAAGAAAGACATACATTTCAGGTAACATGGCTTTTTGTGTGTGTGTGGATATTTTTACCCAGTAAGCTAGAAAAACTTAATAAAGATCATTATAAAAATATTTTGTAAATATAATTAGTAAAACTTCAGCAATAAAAGAATAGGGAAAAAATCATAAAAAAAACTGTAAAGAGGGAAAATGGTAATTGAAATTAGGGAATATAATCTTTAGACCGCGTACGGTAGGAGAAAAACCAAGTGGAAGAATAACTATACGAGCTTTGTTAGAAAAATATCTGACCTTTGTCTGAAGTTTAAATAAATGTTGGAAAACTTGGAGCATCTAAAAACTAATCATCCTTTAATTTTTCTCTTTAGGACCTACAATTCTCCCAAAGGTGCTACCACTGTTGGAAAGGTCGGTTTTGGAATGAAGTATAGCTCGATTGTCGTTGCAGAAATAATATTATTTCTTGCCTGAAATATCGTATCTTTCAATCGTCTTTTGAGTAGAGGGAACATCTAGAAATCGCAAGAGTCCATATAAGAAGATATGGGCCATTTCAAAAGTATGTATTTTTGGGAACAACTTTCTAATTCTAAAACAAGTGTGAGAAATATGCTGAAAATTGTCCCCGAAGGCTGTGTACATCTTCCAAATGGTTGTCACCCCTCCACTTGGTTGTTACCTAGGTTTCTAGCAAAATTTAATGCAGTAGCGCTGATGCAGTTTCTTAAAAAAAAAAACGAAAAGTCACTGGTTCTATAGACTGACGCCATTGACAGACGAAATAAATGTAAGCAAGCAGACAAAGGATCAAGGTTAGCTCTTCAACCCTGTTTTATTGATATCCACTAGGTTCTTGAATGGTAGGAAAGTCGGTTGGTGAGGCAGATGCTTTTCTAACAACTCTGGTACAGTAAAACAATGAATATTCCGACTTTTAGTTAGCTAGGAAAAACTCAGAAGGTTGACAATGAATAAGCCATGAGCTTTTTGCTACCGAATATTTTTGCCGCACCTGATGAAACTTTTCGTTTTTAAGCTAATCACAGTATTAATTTTCCTAAATATTTATATTATTTAATATTTTTCTTAGTATTTTTATTGTTAATAATTTTAGAAGAACAATTATGATCGTGCTGAAAAGTAAATTAAATAAAGAGCATTATCCTTGTGCTACCTTCTAACCAACAACTTCACAATTTTTTCAGCTTGACAAAAAAATAATATTTTTTCATTGAAAAATAAATATTAATACTACGGAGCTATCAGTGTGGGATGTATTAAAACTACATACGAGCCAATATTTCGAAAAGTGCCAATTTGAAGTTGGAGTTTTCTGAGAAAAAAACTTTTTTTGAAGAAAAAAATTAATATTGGATTCTAAGTCTAAATTGGGTCTAAATGCACGAAAATAAAAGGGGGGAGGTTAAGAAGTTATTTACCTCCTACTTAGATTACTCACTTTTAAGCCGTTACAGTTCTGATTAGTGTTACAGATCTGATGTTAATATGAGCTACATATTTGAGTTCATGCTTTCAGCCTTCGTTAACATCTCTAAAAATTATATCATTTCCTTGAATTTTTAACATAGAATTAAGATAATTATATTAAAATATATATATTAGCTAAAAAATCAAATTTCATTACAAAAAAAAGGATTTCTTGGAAATAAAAATGAGCGGGATAAGGTTTTTAGACAAAATCAATTATAAGATTTCCAAATCCAAGCTAATAAAACATTTGTTTTGTTTTGAAACAACACACAACTTCAACTTTTCAACACACAACTCTGCTGCTTGCTTTTCTTTAATTAATAGCAGGAAATTTAATTTCTTGATCAGAAATTCAAATTTAGCATGCTAGTTATTATCCAGTTATTTAGCGAAGTTATGAAAAATTGAAGCACCAAAAAAATAAATAAATAAATAAATAAAATAATAATAATTAATTAACTTAATTTCTTAAGTGTCAATTTTTCTTATTTTACTAACTTCTATTGTCAGGTCATACAAACCACAAATGAAGCAATTGTACTAAAAATAATTGCTTTTCATTTTTTAAGAACAAAAATATTCAATATATATGGCTAAAATCTACGATTTTTGCTTTTTAATAATTCTGAAATGCTTGCTTGAGCGGTTCAATGTTGAACGAAAAACTGTTCAAATCGGAAATGTAAGTAAGGGAATGAAATATTCTTGATAAGATCTTTCGAACAAAAACAAGTTTGTTCAAATCGGACTGTTCACTCAAAAGTTAGCATCGCGGGACAGGTTGTTTGAACGGTTCAAAGTGTAACCAAAAATTGCTCAAATCGAAAAATCAAATATGGGAATGAGCTGTACTCGCCGAGATCTTTCCAACAAAAAAAAGTTTGTCCAAATCGGAACGTTCATTCAACAGTTATTAGGGGGGGGGGGGGACAGACAGACCGACCGACCGACAGACCGACACACAAATTCCCTATCTCAATACCCTACTTTCAAATTTCTAATTTTTCGATATTCATTTTACCTTTTTATTTTTTTTTTAACTTGGCGATATTTTTTGGACTTGGCGATAGTTTTTAGATGCATTAAGCTACTTTTGATCTTTTTTTCGTCTTTCTTTTATTTTAACGGGAAAGTAGGCTAAAAAGCATTTCGTGGAAATAAAAATAAGCGATAAGGTTTTTAGACAAAATAAATTATAAGATTACTAAATCCAAGCTCATAAAACATTTGTTTTGTTTTGAAACAACACACAACTTCAGCTTTTTAAATACACAACTCTGCTGCTTGCTTTTCTTTAATTAGTTGCAGGAAATTTAATTTCTTGATCAGAAATTCAAATTTAGCGTGCTAGTTATTATCTAGTTATTTAGCGAAGTTATGAAAAATTGAAGCACCAAAAAAATAAATAAATAAATAAATAAATAAAATAAATAAATAAATAAAATAATAATAATTAATTGACTTAATTTCTGCAGTGTCAACTTTTCTTATTTTACTAAATTCTATTGTCAGGTCATACAAACCACAAATGAAGCAATTGTACTAAAACTCATTGCTTTTCCTCTTTTAAGAACAAAAGTATTCAATATATATGGCTAAAATCTACGATTTTTGCTTTTTAATAATTCTGAAACGTGTGAGTTAGTTCGGTAACATATTCGCTGTTTTTCAACGTTACCGCTCTGACTGTTACCGATCTGACAAACTGACAAAGTTTTGTTTTTATTTCCGAGTCGATAGCGCTAAACCAAAATCAAACACGTGGTTTTTTCACTTGTAATAAAGGACTATACTTATATATAAAATAATTTTTTAAATAATAAAAACTGCGCCTTATAGCGCGTGTTACCGATCTGATGACTTAAATGACACATTTTATAAAATCACTTAAAAAAATTTTACCTACAATTTTAGGTGCAGAAATGCAAATTTTTAATTACGATGCAATAAAACATCCCACCAGATATTCAGTATCACGTGGTATAGGTGCAGGAAATGATTTTGGGAGCCTAAACATAGATCGGAAGTTATTGTTACCGCTCTGACGGCGGAATTAGGAACACGCTTATTTCGCATCGGTTAGAAAATCAGAAATCGATTAAAACAAAAATGAAGTAAAATATTAACAAAGGGGTAAAAATAGAATCGTTTTTTGTGCAAGTTAGAAAGTGCGCATGACCTGTTTGCATGCTAAGCTTTGCTACTTGGGACACGTTACCGATCTGATTTTTGATGTATAAAAACAATATTTTCTGAAGAAAAAAAAATCTGATGTTATCAGATGAAATGAAAGCAAAACCTTATCTTCTTTCTGGGGAAAATTATTTTTCTAACTAGTTATTGAAATACTAGTGAAAATTCCCTTGGGACTCAAATTGGCGCTTTTCTAAATATTAGGTCATCCACAAATTTACTCAGTCCTTGGTTTGTTATAGAACTGTGACCACTCTTGATGCAGGGTGGTTCTTTTCATTTCTTTTCCTTAATTTTAAGTAGGTGAATATTTGTTGCAGCCCATAGCAATGTTGGATATTCGTCGAGTTTATAACCATGAGTGATATATCCAGTAGATACGAATCTTGAAAATAATTGGTCTTGGATTCTAGAACATTATATCATGAGTAAAATGAATTTTTTGAACTACTGAACTCTAAGTTTAGCTGGATGTGTATTTTTAATTCCTTTCTCATCTTTTAAGCAAATAAATAAATAAGAAATGATAAATAAATAAAAAAAATTTGGAATATTTGTATGTAATGAATATTTGTTATAGTTGCAGTGTCATAAAAATAAAAAAAAACTGTGTTACGTGTTTACATACACATAGCCACATGGTTTTACATAATTATATATAATGTGCTAAAAAAGCGTCATAAATAAATAAAAAATAAAAATAAATAAATGAATAAATAAAATTTAAAATATATTTATGTAATTAATATTTGTAATCTTTGCAGTGTCACAAATGTGTGCTGCAAATAAAAATATTCATTACAATGAGCAAATTAACTAATTTCTCCAAAGCATCTTACCTGAACTGACAGTCAGGGGTGCGCTGCATGACGTCGTGCCGTGCACGTTTGAGGCGATGATCGTGTAGAGACCGGCGTCGCTGCACTCGGCCTTCTTTATCAGCAGGCGGTGCCGCCCTCCGTCCTCCACCACCGCCTTGCTCCTCTCGGAGGACACGTAGGGGGCGTTGTCCTTCAGCCAGGCCACCGTGGCCTCCGGGCTGGCGCAAACCTCGCACTCCAGGACGGCCTCCAGGCCCTCTGCACGGAACAAAAAACGACATGAATCGCAAGCGATTAGTCTAAGAGTTGAAGAAATAAATCCTTTGTGCAACAAATGCGAAGAATAAACACAACGTTAAAGAAATACAAATGCACAGGTACGTTTGTGCCTCTTTACCTGTATATTTGTGCTTTTTTAACGTTGTATTTATTCTTTACAGTCTAAGAGTTGTTTTAGAGAAAACATTTTTACTAAGTCTGACTTTTCAACGTATTTTTCCATAGGCTCTTCTGAACAGCGTGCGGGCAGTCTGGCTGCCGTTAAAGGTTGAATTTTTTTATTACGCATTGCATTTTTACGGTTAAAATCAGTGATTTGTAAGCAATATAGAACAGTTAGAAGCTTAAACTTGTCATAAGAAAGTTATGTAATACGTCAATGGAAAGCTTTATTTTTTACGTTCACAATAGTTTTTCAATTATTATACTACTGTAATTAGAAGAAAAGTTAGTCATTTTCAGGAAAAAAAGTCGTTTTTTTTTTCAATTTCAAAGTTTTTTAACAGGTCTGTGTTTTGTGCAATATTCAAAGGAGAATCCAAAAATAGGCAGGATTACTTATTTTGTCATACGTCCTTCACACCAAATTTTGTTAAAATCGGACATGGTGAGGTAAAAAACTTATTTTTGTGTGATTGATTTGATGTGAAATTTCCGTAAAATGATTAAAACAAAATGGAAAACTTCACGAGTTTTAATCAGATGTCCTCAGTTGGCGATGAAGATTTTTCTTCGACGACCATTTTAGTTTTTTCCGAATTATACAACAAAAATCTTTCAGAAATACTCTGTATTTGCATACAATTACAATTTTCATACAATTGCTGCATGATGTCTATTCCAAAGTTTGCGAACTCCATACGCTTCCGACTGAATATCCCTCCCAAGCTCAGAAGCATATGCTCCGATAATCAATATGAAAATCTAGTCACCAGGCCCAGTTAACACGAGCCAACTTACCTGAGACTGCCTGGGCCTTGAGGGGCTGGACGAATCGGGGCCTCCCGGGGCCCCCGCTCTCCGGCTCGGACGGGGTGAGGCAAAGCGAGGGCTCGTCCTCCAGCGCGGATTGAAAATCTACAAAGGGGGCACACAGGGGGCAGCCCGTCAGTCCTCATGCGTTTAAAAGTGGAAGCAAGCACACACATTCACAGCAATTAGCGCACACACAACACCTCTGCCGTTTAGTACTGGTTACGCGTCTCAATTGTTAACAGTACCGTCAAGGGCTTGGGAAGCTGGAAAACTTTGTTTTAATAGTAGATGAGGATTTTTATTTGTTCTCCACGAAACGGTAAACACAATACAGGTCATTAAGAAAGTCTTCCTCTGGTTAAAAAATGCATTAAATTTTTTTAAATTTTGATTTTAATCTCTATGTCATCAAGTTTTTTTCCCCTTTGGTACAGTGTTAGCTAAGGGCAAGTAGGAGAAGCTAATATAGAAAACTGAAAAGGTTAACTATGACAGAAAAAACCTCTCGAGAGTTCTGCAAGGAGGGATTTGTCTAACGCCGAACCCTACAGAACTTTTGTAACCTGCCAAACCTAATAACCTTCGTGCTCAAAGTCAAAATCCGCAATTACACCTCTCACCATCCATATGGTGAATAAAAAAAATGAAAATTAAGTTAATTCAACTTTCACTACTTCAACTTCTAATTCTTAAGGTTTATCAACAATTTTAAAAGATAGTGCGCTGCTTAGTTTTTTGGTTTAGAGGGGTAACTAGAAAGAGAGGTGGTGACTAATAAATTAATAGTCACTTGCCACTGGCGACTAGAGAACTTTTTCATCTTTACTCTGAGTATACATTTTTGATAGAAAATAAACAAGTGTATGGAGAATCCTTTTTTTAATGCCTAAGGCCGTCAGTAAACACAATTAGTAAACAGAAAATAAGCTTCCCAAACTCCATCAGGAACATAAAAAAATTTGTTATTTCGATTTATCTAGAGTAAAAAACATGGTAGAAACATTAGTAATATTCAAAATAAGTAATTCATATAAATAGAAACAAAAAGTTATAAACTGCTTGTCAAACTTAGCTTACTTTCACCTTGTTAGTTAAATTTACTGAACTCAAAAGTGATTATATGATTATTCAGTTTTAACTTATATGTCATTCTATTGTTACTCATTAAGAAAAAAACTAATTCTGCAAAGCGTGAGTCGCAAAGAGCACTTCGTAGTAGTTCTTTAGGTTTTTTCCATGCTCAAAGCATTTTAGTAATTATTAATTAGCATGTTTAAATTGCAGGACAGACTTGAGTAACATTTCCCCCTGTAGTGTGTGTACTATTGCAATACCAAAGCTTTCTCATTGTATCTTTAAAAGATTTATTACATTTTTTTTTGCTTGAAAGTGATAGTCGTAACCCTACCCCCGCCCTAAGGTTCCTAATTGTAATTCTGACATGTTTTGCAAACACACATTTTTAAGGATAATAGATTTATTTTCTTACAACAAAATTTCGAAGGAGAAAGTTTGCTAAAAAAATATCTAAATAGGAAAAAAAGTCGCATTTAAAGCCCAATCACTTTCATAGTCCTATATAAAAACTCTTCTCAAACGTCTTCTGCTACTTTTTTATGCGTTACAAATAAGTTGTTGTTGAGCATAAATATTAACAACAATATATAAATAAGTAGAACAAGAAAATCTACTTATATTAAAAACTGAGTATCTTTCTAACTATCTTTCTTTCTAACTATCTTTCTTTCTATCTTTCTATGTCACGCTTCTTTCTCCTGAACGCCAATGACCTGAAAGTCGAACCAGGTACCGATAGATAGGTAATTTTTCAGGCTTCCTTAGTTTCAATTGATATAATTATACGATTTTAATTAGCAAAGATATCAATTAATAAGTAGTCAAATTTAAAGCGATTAAGCATAATAAATGATTAAATATGAAATCCATTTTTGCATTGCAAAACGTGGTTGCCATGAAACAGTAATAAAAATGATAATGAGAATTTTGAATGAAGGCTTAACTAAATCAAACACGAAACTCATAAGCGGGGCACTTACGTAATATTTTTATCGCTAGCTACTTGTAATATTTTGAAACATTCATTTGTTGAAAAGCTATCTACTTAATTAAAAACTTAGTATCTATTTCTGCTTTTTTTCTTTTAAGCGAGCTGAACTTACTGAAACTTTCCTCACCATCTTGAAAGCGCGAAGCATCTCAATAATTCGAATGATTTTTTTTATATAAGAAAAAAGTAAAGGCGTGAAGCGCCTGTTAGCGAGCCGCCTTGGCGGGGAGTACTTTCTTGAAATTTTCTTCACCACTTTCAAGGCACGAAGTGCCCGTGCAACGCCGGGCCACGTGCGTGGTATGTCTTGAAATCGAATGAACATTAAATTATATCAAATAATATAACTTCAGCATGAGGTAAAAGTTAGAGAGGGGGGACGTTATGCATCAACATGCCGCAGGAAGCTGATCTAGCTGCCCTGGCAGCTAGTAACTAAATAAAGATGAAAATAAAACAGAGAGATGCTATGCAATAGAACAGTGTAATCTCGAAACTCGATAAGCAAACCGAATAAAGGAACTTGTAGGACGAAAAAACCCGGCTTGGAAAGCCCTAAGTTTTTCAAGTAAATATCAATTAGAATGAGAGAAAGGGCTATTTTTTGTTTTTGATGGTTGATGAGGATGAGTTCGAGTATTTTAAATGAAAAACTGGCTCAGCAATGCATTGGTCGAATAAGGACCCAAGACATTAACTTTTTGTATTTGGTCTCCCTGATCTCCTGACAATGCTGTCAGTAACCTTTTTCTTTAGTATTTTCAAATGACAAAATTTCTTAACCCTATAATAGTTTGGTTTCGTCAAAATTATTTTATAATAAAATACGTCATCATTGAATAGGTTCATTCTTTCTGAATCATCCTATAGTACAAGAGTTTTCAATAAAAAATATAAATTTTGTGGGTAAAAAATATGTAATCAATGTAATTCTTTGTCATTTTAAACATTCATTATTTTGCTACTCTCAAAAAAAAAAAAAAAAAAGTTGATATCTTGTTTGACAGAGAAATGTTTCAAATTACCGGCTAACAAAAGATTTCACTTCATTAAAATCATTGTTTCAAAAGATAAAAAATACCCTCATGACTTATATTTAAGTAGCAAAAAATTATTCGAGTTGCCTTAATATACGGATAACATTTCATTAAAAATAAAGCTAATAAATCTGAAAAAAATCACTTTTAAATAAACCACTTTTCAACAGATTTTTGTCGCCGAAAAGGCAGCAGACCCCTTAAACATGGAAAAGACTCATTATTTTTGAATCGCCCTATAGTACTGACACGAGCCTGCCACAGCCTGTACCATTCCTCAGCAGCAAAGCATTCGAATGACATCAGTACCTTCGAGCGAGGTGAGGGAGCCAGAGCGGACGCTCTCCGTGACCACGGTGTGCATCTCTTCGTAGGCGTCGAAGTCCTCCATCACCTCCACCGTCATCTTCTGCCTCTCGTACAGCTCCTCCGCCTTGGCTGCCTCTGCCTCCACCGGCTCGTCCTCCTCGTCGCCGAGCTCCTCCACTGAAACAGAAAAAAAAATGTTGACCGCTAAGTTTGAAAAAATAGGGTAGACAGAGCAGTGAATGAACACTCAAGCAAATTTTCAATTTCAAAAATTCATAGCGTTGGAAAAAATAGCAGCATTTGCCACATGACAGTAAAAGCACTTCATATGATATGCGCAGTATTTAAAAAAAAGTTGGGAGAGCTTTTACGGTTCTGCATCAGGTTTTATATGGGGTTAAAACGAAAAAAAGTACCCAGACCCAGCGAATGAACACATCTACCATGGAACGAATGCAGCATTTTCTAGTCTCTTTTTTTGGTAATTGTGTAGAAAGGAGTTAGTTCTGCTAATTCATCTAAGAAAAATGCTTCAAAAACCCCATTTTTTTAGGAAAAATATGAGGTGCTCATTCACTGGAAAAGTTCATTCACTGGAAGTGTTCATTTACTGACTGGTATATCCTACTATGTGCTCCTTAACAATTAAGACCATGTATCCCCAAGTCCCAAACTTAGTTTATGAATTGCTGAATGCAAATAATGTACGTTCGATGGCCGTCGCAGCAGCTAAACAAATCGATGACATGTCATGACGGAAATTAATTAGCCAGACTGATGATTCTTAATGAAGATGAGACTACAGTATCTGGATGACATCGCCGAGCCGGTGGTGTATTTCATGTAGTTCTCCCTTTGCTCTGGCTTAGGGACTGTAATTTACTACTCAATACCTAATGGCGCTTTTGAAATTATAATGTGTAATGCATGAAAAAAATATTAGCATGTAGGGGAGACTGGGTACGGTTGTGACAATTTTCATTTGCTCCCCCATAGATCCCTTAGCAATGCCTGTGAGCTGGTTTAAAGTTATTCTTGTGTTAAATTGTTTATTTGCCTGCTTATAAACACTAAAATTTTCTCCCTGAGTACAATAGTTAACTCACAGGACCAAATTAAACAAAAAATGAAAAAATGTCACAACCAACCCCTCCCCAGGGGCGGTTGTGACAGTGCTTGGGGTAGGTTGTGACAGGTTCAAAAATGCAGCAAAACAGTCTAGATCACTTTTAATTTCAAGTAATATTAAACGTAATTCAATATAACCTTCATCTGGGAGAGTTTAACATTTAACAATGTGTCTCGTTCAGCTGAAGTAGCCTTATACCAAGTCTTAAAAAAAATATCAGGTTTTTGGAATTTCGTAACGTCTGTTTTGGCAACATTATGCACATCCTGTGGGTCATAACCGTGTCTGTTCATAACAATTCTCAAGTATCAAAGAAAGATTCCACATTTATTTGCTTTATTGAAGCTTGTTACTCTTAAAAGGCTAGTTGCATGAATTACACGAACAGACGTGAAACATTTCTATTCATAAATGAACGGAACCATTTCTCAGTAGCCATTTTACTCTCATATCTGCTTTCAGCGTATATGTAAGCTCAAAAGCACTTTATTATGAGCAATACAACCTATGCACATGTTGTTTTCATTGTGACAGGGCCGGCCGGCTCCATCGCGTTTACGAATGAATGTTTCGTAGCAAAGACTTACGATTAACGTTCCATTTCCAAAGCTGTCCGAAAGAAAAAAAGTTTCACTTCTTTATAAGCTTCTTTATATTTCATTAGGTCACACTGCCCTATTTCTGTCTTCTCCAAGCGTATTATGGGCATCAAATATGATAAAAACATGTTTTACTCGTGTCACTACCGTCCCCACGCAATTTGTCACAACCGACCCCAACCCACTACTTTTGAAAACAGCAATTGCCATGGCAATACAAAATAGCTTACATAAAAAGTAATCACTGCTATTTCACTATTAAGGTTCACTACTAACAGGGAGAAAACTTTCATTTCTCTATCTGTACCCATTCAACAGGAATTACTAAAAGACATCGAACAAAAAAACTTACTTTTGACTGTTAAAAAGTAACCAACCCCTCTGCTAACGTTAATGTCGCTCGATGGCTACCGCAATGCTTTGACACACATTCAGACAAACATGCTGATACTCTCCCTCTCTGCTTCAACCATGTATTAATTATGATTTAGATAATATGACGACTGTCACAACCGCCCCGCGTCACAATCGTCCCCAGTCTCCCCTACCCACCCCATGCTGTGCAAGAGGTGAAAATTTATTACGGTAACATTTTACAGATGATAGGTAATCAGCAGATATTTTCAAATGGCGTACCCTGCTCGATTCCTTGATCTGACGCCATATGATTTCTGGCTTTGGCATCGCCATGTGTAAACGTAATGTACCTGCATCCCTGGTAAATAAACATTGCAGATTTGCATGCTATTTTTTTCTTCTTATAATACACATTATAACTTCAAAATGACACCTACTGGCAATTTTTGAACTATTTTTTTTATTGCACCATATTTCTTCCCCCTTTGTGATTAGTAAACGCTCTAATTTTTATTGCAATCGGATGATTTCTTCAAGCTGTAGTAAGTATCTCTAAACATAAATACTTATTTTAATACCACCTGGTACATTGGCTTCAGTCCAGCTCATAGTCCACGAATCTTTTCGTGGCTTGGCAGTCAACTTGTTATCTAACCATCCGGTTCTTCTTGCAATGGTGAGCTAAATTTCCTTACCATGTGGCGCGGACGAGTGCTGTATCTCCTTCAGCCAGTCCTCCTTCTGAGTCAGGGATTTGCTCTTCAGGGTGAGGGGGTACCCGGAAACTCCGGGCTTCAGGCTCTGGAAACGCATTTTCAGGTCGTCATCGTCTGCATTATCCACGATCTCCACCTCGGGCAACTGCGTGAAATAAAAAAATCTCAGGCAAACGTCTATGCACTGAATGAATGTCAAGGACGGATTTAGACATTTTTCATTGGAGGGGAGATTGGTTTCTTTTACGTCCTTTTTACTTCGTACACTGATTTACAAATATCGATCACAAAAGATTTTCACTTCAATTCCGAAACATTTCCGGGAGAGAGACCCAAACCTTCTACCCATAACTTTTTTAAAATTGCCTTTTTAGAACTTCAATATCGAAAAACTACCGGGGAAGAGTCCTCCAACAGAAGGATGATCGCCCTTCACTTGGTATGGCGTCACACAAGTTGTTTGAAATGAATGTATTTTATAGCAATATATGTGATGTATGGCTTGAGAAGGAGATAGCCAGAGTGAAGTGCAACATTCTGTGGCAAAGAAAGACAGTTGATTCAAAAATATTGAAAACAGATAGTGACATTTCTGGAAAACACTTTTGCACTTTTGTTTTTCAATAACGGTATAATTTCGATAAATGAGATATAACTACAGAAACGAAGTTGAGAAAAAGGCCTGGGAGCGTTTCACTAGCTTAAAGAGACCGTCACTCCAGATTTCCTTCACTATGCTACTGTAACGGTTCTTTAGCTCACGACTGCCCACGATTATGTGTATGACCATCTTATTAAGATAGTGTCTTTGAGACTTGCCTAATTGTTCTCTTTATGACTCTAGACAAATTATGGACATTAAGCACATTGACGAACGCACTGCTTTCACCACTTTTTGTCTGGTACTTTTAGGTATTGGAAGCAGGACAAAGCCTTAGGGGTCACACTGATATTTCTATAAATAACTGAAGAAAAAAGATACAGAAGTTTTTCTAGAGCTGTTTTGACTTCATACATTATACGCTCATTTTACATCCATGATTTCAAGTTATCAAAAACATGCTTGCTGCAACTGATTTAAAATTCATTGATAGACAAAAGATGGATGCAATGCTATTTTCTGAAAATTTGCTTGTAACTTAAACGAAACTGAAAAATCAGGAAAAAAAAATAGCGAACATTGGTAAGTCGTTCTTATTAGTTTAAAAGATACTCTTAGGGCCATGCTCCACATCAGCGTAAAACGCGACCGAAACTGAAGGCAGAAACCGAAAATCCGGGTACTTTCCATAGGAACACCATTGAATCCATTTTACGCTTCTGCCTATTTTTTCTGCTTTACGTCGATGTGGAGCATGGCCCTTACTGCAAATGCGTAATATCAATGACTTGCTTGCTGCATAATTATTTTGAATTTCAAAATATAGTGAGGTTATTTGATAGTAACACAATTTCTTAAGATAGAATAAGAAAGTTAGCACTTTAAAATTATTTTGCTCAATTTATGAGCAGATAAAACAGAAAAATAGAAGTTTTGATATTGGCCTACAAAAGCCACAAAATAATTAACTGTTACGATTTACTATAATTCTTAACATATGTGTTTAACACCTTCTTCTACTAGTTAAACTGCGCTAAGAAAAATACTCAACGCCAAAGAAGGTGAGGCTTATTTAATAAATTTTAGTAAATAAGAAAATGTGGTAGTACTATTTGCATTTAAAACTTGTAATATGACATTTGTAAGTATCAAATACGTTTATACAATATTTCTGTACTTTCTTATATCATTAGTAAAACTCCTCCATGCTGTAAAAAATAGATGTTGTTTTTACAGTATAATTCAGCTTATTTTATAGTAATAAACTAAAAATTCCTAATTTTACACTATTAAACTGTAAAATTGCTGCTTTACAGTAATAAACTGTAAATTGCGAATTTTGCGGCTTATTACGGTGCATTTTGCAGCTTTAAACTGGAAGTTCTGCTGCCAATATTATACTGTTGTTTTTACAGTATAATACAGCCAATTTTGAAGTAATAAACTGTGAAATTGCTGCTTTACTCGTATAGTAATAAACTAAAATTAACACTTTTACAGTTTATCATTGTGCATTTTATAGTTTTAAACTGAACCTCGGCTGCCAGTATTATACTGTAAAAAAAACTTTATTTTTGCAGTGTACCAAAATACCGGTGTTTTAGTAAAAATTCTTTTTTTTTTTAGTGCTAAATCAACAGCTTTAAGTGCTAAATGTTCGCCGTCCCTACATGTTGACCAATTCCTCGATTTTATTCCTCTTCGTTGCATAATATTACCATATGGAACGAGGGCAAGATTGTAAAGAAAACAATTTGAAACAATTATTGTTTTAGTACCACCCTATTGTATATACGAGTATGACACAGTGAACAGCTGCCAGGGTAATTAAAGGTCTTTCGCAAGAAGTACCTTGATGACGTGCTTGACCAGGTAGATGGACCTGTGAGTGCTGACCTTCTTGTGGTCCGTCACGAAGATGCGGCCCTTGAAGAGGAAGGCTAGCCGCTCCCGGCGCATGCCGCTCGGCTCAAACACATCGAACCAGTCCTGGCAAAATAAATGAGTGTCAAGTCGATGTGGATACTCACAACACTGTGCAACACCAAAAGGAAAAAAAAATCACCATATCCCGAGTGCTGACTCATGTTAAGCGCTATTCACAAAACGACCGTTCCATCCGAACGAAGTGGGTTTTCGGACGTGACGGACGGAGGTAAAAATTTCGAGCATTCGCACTAGCTCCATCCGAAAGTTACGTGACGGTATTCCCCCACTAATTATAAAGAGCGGGCACCTGGTGCTAGCCAATGAAATCGCTACCAAAATATCGGGCGCTTATCGATGCCGACTACATTAAGCATTCTAGAACAGTGACGGAAGCCGATGATTCTGCATGCTGTCATGGCAACAGATTCCAAAAACCAGTTACGCAGCAAAAAATTCGGTTTAGTCGGTCGTTCTGTGAATAGAGCTTTAGGTGTACTTAATAAACGACAGAAAACAACTGTTTCGACGTCACGTCCCAAAATACAAATAATGAAAATCTTACTTTATTTACTACTAGCAGTACCCGCACAGCGATGCCCGTGCAATAAATGTAAAGGAAGTTAAGTAAAAATAGTAAATAAAGTTTAACTCATTCTCTTAAGACTTTTCTTCTTTTCGTGAATATGTGTGTGTGTATGCGTGTGACGAACTTATTTATTTTTAGCGAAATTTTTACGTTTCAATGGAAATTTTGACACAACTGTAGTGCCAAGATTTTCGAAAACTCTCAACAAACACAGCAATTTTGCCCTTGAAATTTAATATAATTCACTGACTTAACCGTAATTTCAATGTAAAATTGGTCGCCAAATCTAAATTTGTTAACATAGGGAACCGATTGTGTCAGGTAGCTCAGACACAACCATTCTTCCATGATTTTAATGTGAACATTAAAAGGCAAGAAATATAATGTCTTTCGCACCATCTCTTTGAAGTGATTACAATCTAACAGTGACCCTCAAATAAGCAAGATTTCACTGGCTGGGAGGTTTGGTAAATTTCCCGATTGTTGCCAAACTTTACGCAGCCAAATACGAAAAGTAAATGAATAGCGGTGTTACCGAAAATGTCAGAATGGAACTATTAAAAATTTAGTGATGGCGGCATTAAATACATGTTTTAAACGTGCAATAAAATACTCTTTAGACTGCGAACAACTGCTGTTCCTTACCAGAGCGTTTTCTCTTTCTTTGATTTAGAGAAAATAGTGTTTCACAGGCTGGGAGGTTTGGTAAATTTCTCGATTGTTGCCAAACTTTACGACGCCAAATGCTAAGAGGAACTGAATAGCCATCACTAAATTTTTAACAATAATAGTTCCATTCTGACATTTTCGGTAACACCGAATTTTGAGGATGTCAACTGAATAAATTTAAATTCACTCCAACCCTCTGAAGTAAAATTATTATATCCTTTAGTTCAAATGCTCTCCACAACCTTTTAAATTCCACTTAAAGTCATGTTAAAGTTTTAATCAATTCGCCAAATAAATCAAAAAGACAGAAAGTTAAGTAAGTAACAGGAGATATTAATTATGCAAATTGAATAAATTTTCAAGGCTTAAATCTATACGCAAAATTTAAACCACTATGTAACTTCAGGGACAAAAGAGCAGCTGATCAGGAAAATGGACCTAGTGTTTCAGTATTGCGTAGAGTTATGCCTTGAAAATCGGCTAAATTTGATTAATTAATATCTCCTGTCGTAATTAACGGACAGAAACGTGCTACAACTTTTCTTTTTCAGAAAAAAACCCCTTTCCAGTGATATATAATGCTTTGGGGTGGGGGAAGGTTCCCCCCCCCCTCAATTATGGCGGATACACCAAAAATGAGACTAATTAATTAATTTAAAAATAACTAATTCGAAATTAAAAATTTGGCTTTCGAGGTGCATTTTACTGGGATACGTTCGAATTTTTGAGCCACGTTTCAGGTCTGTGGGTGCTGTGGGGGCTTCTGGCCAGCGGTTACAAACGAACAAACAAACAAACAAACACCGTCATCTTTATATATATAGATGTGCATTGTGCAATTCTTGGTTGAGAATAGCTATAGAATAATATCCTTTTTGTGTTTCAAAAACCATCAAAACATTAAGACTACTGATAAATCATGTAAATCCTAAATTATGTTACTACGTTTGCTGCCAATTTACTCTTAAAAGTGAAAAAAAACTCATTTTCACCTCTGTTTTAGAGTTGTACAAAGCATATTTTTGATTTCCCATTAAAAATCACAACAAATTTTAGGTGCTTACTTTTTTCTTTAGCTTCAAACTTTCAACGCTTTCAATTTGCACCTCAGTTTGAGCATTTTTGCAAAAGCATGTATGCACCTGGGACGAACGGTTTGAGAAAATAAAACTCGTGTAGCTATATCAAACAGAACACCATGTGTATACATTGGTATGGGCCAAAAGAACACTATTTTCGAAAGTTTAAGGGACACAGGATAAAAAAGGTAAAAAATACTCTCAAACTTAGATGTTGGAAATTTTATTACATTCTGTCAAGTCTTTTGCTGCCGGATTGGTTTTGAAATTTTGAATATTTTACCATGTTATATTCCATATACGATTGCAACAATAATAAATGATATGTTGTTTACACGTAAAAATTGCATTGAAAATCACCTTCTCTGTGTTCATACCTGCTGGAGTCCCTGATGGGAAATCACGGTTGGTCAGTATGACCTCTCAAAGTTTTAATTATTCGGCATATTTTGTCTAACCACGCAGCAAATTTGCAGACGTAAGTTGAAAATTGGTCAAATTGTTTAATTGAAAGCCATAAGTTTTTAGAGAGGTCACAATGACCTCCGATTGTGATGCCCCTGAAGATGCCTAACAGTATTTACTTTCTCCGATATTTCTAGTTATTGATAGCTAGTAATATGCACATTCAATAATTCCATCAGTAATGAATTATCGTTATATGTATACTGTACATATGTATACATATGTATACTATACATATAGATGAGTGAGCAACTCACGTGCTTGAGGATGCGGCCCAGCTTGTGCAGGTTGCCCTTGTAGCCCTGGATGGAGTTGATGTACTGGAGGTCGACGATGCGCTGCGGGATCGCCTGCATGAACTCGAGGGCGCGCTCCAGCTCCGACGTGTCCTCCCTCAGCCGGGCCCCGTACTTGATCAGCTCCTGAAGGGGAAGGCAATCTCGAGATTATGAAGATAGAAGACATTTTTCAATCGAAAAATATGTGACTAATCATTAATTAATCAGTAATCATTAGACTGTTTGAATTGTTCACTGCAAAAAATAAACTGTTGTTTTTACAGTACAATATTAACAGCAGAGGTTCCAATTTTAAACTAAAATGAACAGTAGTAAACTATTAAACTAATAATTTTACAGTTTCTTACAGTAAAGTTGGCAATTTTACAGTTTATTGCCGTAAAATGTAGCTGTTTTATACTGTAAAAACAACAGTATAATATTGGCAGCCGAGGTTCCAGTTTAAAACTGTAAAATTCACGATAATTAACTGCAGAATTAGTAATCTTACAGTTTATTACTGTAAAACTAGAAATTTTACAGTTTAGTACCATAAAATAAACTATTTTACAGTTTATTACTGCAAAGTTAAAATTTTTTACAGTTTATTACTATAAAATTAGGCTCATTATATTGTAAACAAGAAGTTCTGTCAAGAACTAAACGAGCCTACTTTCCTGTACATCGACATCGGCATTCTCGCATGTGATCATTATTCTCTTGATTATCTGAGACTGAAAATTATGTCAAACATACTTCTTTAGCACTAAGAGCTGATTTCGAAAAGCAAAATATACCCATTTCATCAGATGAAACAGACACGTAAAAAGTAATTAACGAATAAATAAAGTTTTGTCGCACCTTTTAAAGAGTGTAACTGTTACAGTTCCTCCGTAGAAAAAATCCTCCATCGTTTTCAAAATAATAATAATAATAATAATAAAATAAATAAATAAATAAATAAAAGTACAAAGAGCATCAAACACATTTTATCAAAGAAAGAAAAAGAAAAAAGAAAAGCTCGTCCGTTAATAAAATGTCTCGAATTTCACTTTTAATCTGTTGCCAGTTGTTAAATATAAATAAAGAATAAAATGTTCTCGTGAATGAAAAATTTTTGTTATAAAAAAAACATCGTCTGCCAAAAAAAAAAAAATAATAATAATAAATAAAATAAAACAAATGAATAAATAAACAAAAAATCGTCTGCACAGTCAGTAATTTTTTTTCTGAGCCTGCATTTCCGCCATGTTTGCGGAGTCGGAGTCGGAATCAGAGTCCTCACAGAAGATTACTCAGAAAAGTACGTTACAAACATTATTTATCAAAACCATTTTCTTACAAAGTTAGTTTGAAGGAAATCCGACTAGTTTGAAGGAAATCCGAAGGACTCCGAGTTCAGGATCAACATTCAACTCAAATTCCTCGTAGACGTTAATGTTAATTTTTTTTTCTGAACGGTTCAATATTGAACGAAAAATGGTTCAAATCAAAAAGCGAAATATGGGAATGTATGGGAAAGCCTCTCCGAGATCTTTCAAACAAAAAAAAAGTTTATTCCATTCGGACGGTTCACTCAAAAGTTATTAGGTGGGGAAAGGTTGCTTGAACTGTTCAATGTTGAACGAAAAAGTGTTCAAATTGAAAATTTAAATACGGTAATGAAGTATCCTTGCTGAGATCCTTCGAACAAAAAAAAAAGTTTATTTAAATCGGACTGTTCACTCAAAAGATATTAGGGGTGACAGCTTGATTGAGCGGTTCAATGTTGAACGAAAAATTGTTCAAATCGAAAATGTAGATACGGGAATGAAGTATCTTTGAAAAGATCTTTCGAACAAAAAAAAGTTTGTTCAAATCGGATTGTTCACTCAAAAGTTAGCATCGCGGGACCGGTTGTTTGAACGGTTCAAAGTTGAACCAAAAATTGTCCAAATCGAAAAATCAAATATGGGAATGAGCTGCACTCGATGAGATCTTTCGAACAAAAAAAAAAATTTATTCCATTCGGACGGTTCACTCAAAAGTTATTAGGTGGAGACAGGCTGCTTAAAAGGTTCAATGTTGAACCAAAAGTGTTCAAATTGAAAATTTAAATACGGTAATAAAGTATCCTTGCCGAGATGCTTCAAACAAAAAAAAGTTTGTTTAAATCGGACTGTTCATTCAAAAGTTATTAGGGGTGACAGCTTGATTGAGAGGTTCAATGTTGAACGAAAAATTGTTCAAATCGGAAATGTAAATACGGGAATGAAGTACCCTTGAAAAGTTCTTTCCAACAAAAAAAAGTTTGTTCAAATCGGACTGTTCATTAAAAAGTTAGTATCGCGGGACCGGTTTTTTGAACGGCTCAAAGTTGAACCAAAAATTGTTCAAATCAAAAAATCAAATATGGAAATGAGCTGTACTCGCCGAGATCTTTCCAACAAAAAAAAAAGTTTGTCAAAATCGGAATGTTCATTCAAAAGTTATTAGGGGGGGGGGACAGACAGACCGACCGACCGACCGACCGACACACAAATTCCCCATCTCAATACCCTACTTTCAAATTTTTAATTTTTCGATATTCATTTTACCTTTTTATTTTTTTAACTTGGCGATATTTTTTGGACTTGGCGATATTTTTTTTTAACTTGGCGATATTTTTTGGACTCGGCGATATTTTTTAGATGCATTAAGCTACTTTTAATACTTTTTTCGTCTTTCTTTTTTTTTTAACGGGAAAGTAGGCTAAAAAAAAGCATTCATTTTGTACAGTGCTTGTTGTTTAAGTTAATTTATCAGCAAATATTAAAAGATCCCTTCCATCCGTACAACAAATCGTCTCTTTGATATCGTCACCTCAAAGTAACAGTAGGACAACTTACTGATGCTTTCAGGCCTTGATGTCTTATTGTTTCCACAAAGCGACGATATGTTTGATCTAGGTGCAATGTGGAACATATAATATCAATGAAGAATGAAGCGGTATAAGTAGATACCGCCAATTTTTTCACAAATGCGTTTTTTCCCCACAGATATTACAATACTACTTAGACAGCAAAAACCTTGAGGTAATCAGAAAGTTTTAATATAATCACTCCCCTAAACAAAAAATGTTATTGTAATTCGTACCCTTTTCGTAGCAACAAACAAGTAATTTTTTTCAACTTTATTTAGATACCTACTTTGGCAGATATACGTTTCAATTGTTGAATTTCAATAAAATGGAAATAGTATCAAGTTTAACCGCTTTCTTTTTACAAAATTTCTCTCGTGTTTTTGACCTATCGACATAGCAAAGTGTTTAACGTGCTACATAATAATAGACATTTTTAAAAGTATGCCATTTAAAATTGCTATTGGTTTATGTCATTTAAGAAACCATCGACTTCGCTCATGAAGAAATAAAATTAGTTTGGTCGGAATTAAAATATAAAGGTACTTAAAATATTCAATTATTATCCGTTTTCGCATACTCTACAAAAGAGAGAGAGAGAGAGAGAGAGACTATATTTTAAGCAATAAACCCATTAAAAACTGCCCCCCCCCGCAGTCAAATTTACAATAAATTTCAAACTAAAAGATTGCTTTTTGGCCACGAACAGCACTGTTTTGCGTTTACAATACGAACTTTGAGCTTTAATATACAGTTCTCCTCTGGTAAGTTGACCTCCGATGTTGACAATGTTTCCCTCTTTTTCAGGTGATAGGAAAGGGTAAGTGGAGTTAGACTGAGTTGGGTTACTTTCGTAGTCTTTTTGCAAAATAATTTTAACTAAAACTCACATCAACTACCTATTTCTATTACCCAAAAAGGAGGTAAACATTGTCAACATCGGATGTCAACTGATCAGAGGAGCACTATACCAATTTCAGAAAATAAATAAACACTTTCTGCTGAGGAACTATGAACAAAATGATAAAAAGCACAAAATTGGCAACAAATTTTCATTCACGAATTTAGAAGCTACATTTTATTATATCATTATGCATTTTGTTCTGTTTTTTTTTTAGTAAATAAATAAAATTTTCACTATACTTTTTTTTTTAAATAATGCTCTTTTTTCATTTTTGATATTGTCCCGCTCTCTGTTATTAAACACCACAAAGGTTAGAACAGTTACTTTTACTGATTACTTAGACACTAAATGCATTGATGCATGAGATGCTGAGTTCTAACTATAGAGCAAAATACCAAGAAATGTGAAAACAGAGTGTTCATTACTACATAGTAACTGATTAAAAATATACCTTCAACAACAACTGATAGTCGTTGATTCTTTGAATTGGCAACTTCAAGTGTTCTGACAAGGACTTTTCATCTTGGATTTTTCTGCTGAATTCCTGGTAGAAAAATATAAAATTTTTAAAAATATATTTCCTCAGGAATGAGGCGCTGATAGAGATAGTCATTAAACTGAAATAGTGCATAAATTTTAGAGCTTTTACAGTCGATGACTTTATGAAATTTGAATCCGTAAAATTCCAATATGGAATACAACATGGCTAAAAGCAAAATATATAAACTTTTCTTCTTTTTTTTTCACTATTCCGTTTACGTTCCGATATTTAAAAACTGTGAAACATATTCTTTTCTAACATTTAACTTAAATAATTCTACTTAGGAAGAAATATTTTCGGCTCTAAAATGAGGGTAGCTTCATCTTAGAGAGGCGAATAAAATTTTTGGTCAGATTCAAAAAAAATTCCGGAAATTACGAAACAGAAAATGTTTATTAAAGAACAGATTTAAAAAATATTGCAGACATATGTTTTCGGGTTAAACAGAGTCGATTTATCCGGGTGAGCTTCGGCAGTAGGTTCTGAGGCCTGTGTTTTAGGAATGTGTACCTTACTACTGTCGTGTTTGTCATTTATGCGATTTATTTTTTCAAGACAAATGTAAAAGTTTCTGGAAACTCACCTGGAAATGCTGTTGTAAGGCCCCTTCTTGCAGAAGCTGTTGAGCAGCTGGCTCGTCTCGACAGTAGGTGACATGTTGATCAAAGTCTCTTTCCTAAAACAAAAAAACATATAATGAAGTATTGGATAGCGGATGTGGCCTCAGGAGAAAAACGTTAGGATTGCCCATTTGCGTGCATGTGTAGTAGTCGGAATGTAGAAAATCAGTACATCCCCAAAAACATTTAACGATTTAAACAAGGCTACTTAATAATTCATAAATTAAATTACGCTTTTAGTAATGAAATGTGTACTCAAAAATAATAAATTTACAAAAGTGTGAAGTTATCTTAACTAAAAGTTGTAATTGTATACCTCTTTCTGAACTATAGCACAGTTAAAGCGGTTCCAGCCCCTTTACAACAAATTTCAAGGAACCACAAATCTTTGCTCGTTGTAGCGGGAATTTCACTTAAGTGGTATTGAAGCAATGTTTAAAGGCAATTAAAATGAGATGGAACATTTATTTCGTTGAAATGGATATCTGTGTGTGTTTTCTATAATGAGATTTTACTGTATTAAACTGCATTAAAAATTACCACCTTTAAAATTAAAACTCGGTTTATGGATTCTTTAATTACTAAGACTGCAGAAGAATTCAATGATTACTTTCACATTAGCTTCTTTTACAATGTATTCTAAGAATGTATTGTGACAATATCGGAGATTTGTTAAAGAAGCAATTAATTTTCATTTTATCCAAGATGTTTCAAATCAGAGGCTTGTGTAATCTATTGTGTAAAATAATTTCTAAATTAATAAGAAGCTTACGTAGATGGAATTAAGCTTAGAAGAATTTCGAAATTAAACACGAAATTAAGTTTTTACAAACGCCAAGTTACCCTTTAAAACTGAAACTTAAAACGTTAGTTTTTCTAAAAAAAATTTAGTATCGTTGAGCCAACCCAAACGAAATTGATCGCAACAGAACATTAGTTTATAGTAAACACATGTTTCTAAGGCGTAAGAATTTGCGTATCACATCTATAGAAAAAAGTAGAGGAAAAACAATGTGGTCCAAACGGTTTTTAGGAAAATTTATATGTTTGTGAGAGTGAGTATTCAAAGTTTGAATTTATTAATTTCGAAATGATTTTAGTTTTAAAAGGGAGGGGAAACTAAAATTTCACAAACGCTTTTCAAATTCTTAGAGGAAAATAAGATAATTACTGTTTTTATGAAATATTCAAGTTTGGAATATTGTGCAATGTCAGTATTGTGAAAAGTCATGCAGAAAGAAAATTACCAGTCTCAAGAACGTTTTTCCCAATCGAGGGGGATCATCTGCGTAGTACTGAATGCCTTTTAGGAGGACACTGAAATCAAAAGAGAAAAAGAATTGGTCACGTATGGCACAAAAAGAAAATTCGTTAGAAGAACAAGAACAGCAGGGGAGATCGGGGCACAGTAGGAAAGTAGTTACAGTGGGACAAATAAATTTTCTCCAATTTAAATAGTAAAAATTTAAAAAGTATGCCGTGTTTTGTGAACCTGTTTGGAAACGAGCTATTGCTATATTTCATATTGTCTTAAAGCTACAAAACTTTTTATTTTTGCTATCACTGTTGTTTAACTCATGCAAGTTTTTTTTTTTTGAATTTGTATTAGAGAAAGAAATTAGTGTTTAAAAATAACAAATATCAATTCGATAATTTAAAGCTCAAAATTTCTAAACTGCAATCATGTAATGTCATTTTGTTTCTTTAAATTTGGCACTTTTTGGCTCTTGATTTAAAATACTGCTCTGGGGCTACGGTGGGACATGTTGATGGTGATACGGTGAGACAGCATCCTACAGTACCGCCAAAATTTCCCACTATAAAGCAAGCATTTTATAATAATGCAAAATATTTTTAAATATAAGGATTATTGAATTACTAAACTAGATTGATTTCCATGAAGTTTGATTTAAACTGTTTTTTCAGTGGCATTTATTTATATCTAAAGCAACGGTAGGCTGACAGCCATCTCGAGCCCACTTTGAGTCGATTGCAGTAAGATTTTGAACCTTGCTTTCTATCCAAGTAAAATTAATATTATATAAATAATTTCTGAAACGTAACTGTTACAGTTTAAAGTCCAGACCAAAAGTTATGAATCACTCGTTTATCAGTAGAAAACAAGCAATACACCTCGTAATATTTCGATGTGGATTAACAAAAAGGTTATTTTTAGCAATTTAAAGCAACTACTTAATAAGTATCTATGTCTTTTTTTTTTCATAAGAGTTAATTTACAATTACAAAGGTAGCATGATCTCAACTACTATATGTATCACGCTCTTCCGCCCTCCCCCATATACAGTCGATCTTATGTTCACATCAAACCTGGAAAGAAAATCTACAGTCAATTTCGGTTGCTGACCGCTGACATTTGCTAGAACATTTAGTATCTACTCATATTATTATATTATTACTAATAAATGTGACCTTTGAATTCCAATCCGAATACATTATTCCGAGCTTTTGTGTTTCCAAACATGTCACAGCACTATGAAAGTAAAAACCAAAGTAATACCTTATCTGCCAAACTTCTGGACGAAGATTTCTTCAACCAAACAGATAGATGGCTTCAATCTGCGGTTCAGATAATGACCGAGAGCCAAATATTATGGTGGGTTAGGATAATCTATATGTGATTGTTAATAAAATGTGAAATGTTATAATTTATCATTTCTTGATGTCCCTGGTAAGAATTTCTCCACCACTAGAATTCCCCCCATTCACTCACACTCTTTATGACGTACTTAAGAGACTAATTCATTACTATTTAAAAAACCCAATTGAATGATGTCAACAAGAACCTCATAATTGATATGAAGACAACTGCTATCCGACGATTGGGCCTGACCCCGAAGGCGCTGCACTCGTAACTGGAGGGTTCCATGTTCGGTGCCAGCCGGTAGAAGATTCTTCCCGTTTGCTAGCGGTGACTGGGGCCAATAAATACGTCATGGCCAAAGTTCTCCCAGTTCCTGTTCAATCAATACTTCTAGATATGCTGAATAGCAGTTGCAGCTGGTTCGGATCAAAAGTATAAAAATACTGACAGCTTGTGCTTTCATATACCATATACTATCTGAGCTAAATTGAGCTTCCACCTTAATGTTGCTTTTAATGAACCAAAGCCGTACATTTCTGCCTTAAATCGGGTATTATTAATTACTCGAGTTCGGATATTCAAATCACACGCGGCTGGTGTATCAAAAAAGGGGGAGGGTCAGAAGAAATGTGTGTATTTTTGTGTGGGGGGGGGGGGGGATTAAAGCCACCACTGAAGGCTATTTTTTTTTAATTTGGCTACATTATTGTATTTTCACATTTCTTATTAAATGACAGCTATGACCACAAAATTCAACCAGGCTGGTTTACGATTCAAAATTCCATTTTATGAAATAACATGAAAAAGGTTGGAAATTTTATCTTTTATTCTTCTGAAATAAATTAATTCACACAGAAAAAAATCATTTTTGACTCGATCATTATTTTTTAACCGTAAAAAGTGTGAAGGAAAGGCCCCTTTTTTTTGGAAGTGAGGGAACAGTCTGTACCCCCTGTACGAGCCACCTATGATTCAAATGGTTTAAACAACCACACAACTAATCTCCATTAGTTCTAGAATTATTCCAACAAACAGCGAATTCGCGCTACTAATCTCTTTTAAACGCAACCAAAGAGAAGCGCAATAGCGCACTTCCGCACTCAAAGGGTCAAATGCTTGTTATTGCTTCCTTTATTAGAATTATTTTTATGAAACATTCAAACATTGAGGTGGTTTTTGTTAAATATTATTTGTTGCTGGAATGAAAAATAAAAGTCTCACTTGTTATGAAAATCTGATATCTTAGAAAAGCTCGAGAAGAGTGCATCTTTTTGGTCCCTCAGCTCCTTCGGGGTCGCTTTTGATTCCAACTCATGAATGTAATTGTTGACCACATACTGCATGTCCCTCGCGAAAGCTTCTTCTGATTCAACAAGCTCTTGTAGGACTTTCCTGGAAAAGAGAAAAAGGAAAACTTAAAAGGAAATAAAATCATTTATTTAAATAAGTATCATCCGATTGTTCTGATGCACAGAATTTGCACACCTGAGTCTGTCCAGAAAGTTTAATCGGTAGTTTAATTGTGCGTCTTGAATATCAGATAATCTCTAAGTCCATTAAAACCCTCTTCGATAAAAAAATTTCTTCGTTCAAAATTTGTGGCTGATTCATAGTAACTTCGCGTTGCTGATTAGTTAACTCTTATACTAAATACATGTAACATGTACCCCATTTTTATTGAAGTTAGGTGAGAGGTCAGTTTTTCTCCTAAAGCCAAATAACGTGTGTAATGCATTAAAACTAGCAAGTTAAATGGTGCTCTTATAAAACCTTGGTGCTTCACTAAAACGTTGAGCTATGAACTAGACAATGTTTCGCAGATTTGAGTTGGAATACTTTTGCAAAGCGAGTACGTAAGTAACTCGACTCAATTCAGTACCAGTCACCCTTCCTTACTTCCCGAAGAAGAGGAAACATTGTCTATGTCGGGGTTAACTTACTAGAGGTGCACCGTGAGTCTCTCTCTCTCCCCCTCTTTTTATATCTATTTTTCTTACTATTTCAGAAGATATTAAAACTATTCTCTAAACATATCAATTTGGCTTTGCATGCAAATAAAGGTTAACAACTACTTGGGAGTAGATAACAGTCGATACTCGCTACAGCAGCCCGAATTTAACTTCTAGCCGTATCTGGGTTGGGGGTGGGGGCAAAAAATAGCCTTTACGTTTAAATTACCACATTAGTATTCGCAGTATGCAGGCCCATTATTTAAGAAGGTCGAGGGGGTCAACTGCCTCCCTGGCTTTAAGAAATCAATGCATTAGCATATAAGAGGGCCTAGTTTTGTCGTTTTTCGATGACATATACATTAGTTTTGCACCTTTGACCGCCCTCTCACTCGAAGAACTTGAAATGACATTCCTGGCAATATGTTTTAAATTAAAGGGTGGAAGCCCTTGTCGCCTGACATTGTACGAAAGCAAAAGCATACGCTTCTGAAAATATTCCAATCAAGTTAAATTTCTTGAACAACATTCAGAACCAATAAAATCAGAATTAGTTTCAATAATGATTTTACTATATGACAGACGCTCAAAAAGTGAGTGTTGCGGCACCATGAGGAGCTACATGGAAAGGAGTGGAGTGTTACGAGTGTCCACTAGGGGCCGCAGTGAGAAATTCCAACTCCTCAATGGATACTGTAAATCTAAAAGGTTTAGGAGCCCCAGCACTCGGTAGAATTTCATTTTTATTTTAACCTATAGCCTTTTTCATTCCAACGTTTTGTGATATTTACATATAAGGCTTTACATGTACGTTTGCCACTTTCGGTACTGTTTCACTTGCACTTATTTAAATAATTGCTGCGAAAGTGATTGGCAATTATCCTACCTTATTCTGCTATATTTGAACAGTACGCGAGAAATACTATAATTTTATGTTTGCGTACACATCCTCCTCACCACTTGCGCTGCAAAAATGATCACATCATCAGTTAAGGTATAAAATAACAAAAGTACGGATTGCCGTTACTTGGTACAAAGTTTTAGCTTTATTTCATTTGTTTTACAGATGTAAAATTCTGTTTCTAAACTATTATTGAATAGGAAAATTGGTCTTACTCCCTACGAGATTTTGCTGCTTGTGCTTTGGCGTCCAACTGGGGTGATGGTGATGGGGTGACTGTTGTCTTCTTTTCCAGATAGCAAGAGGGTACCATTCCTTCGGAACCGCCTTCTTGTCGTAACCGAACTCGCCACCTGTTTACAAAAAGTGAACTGTTCTGTAAAATTTCGTGTTAATAGAGATAGTTTCTGGAAAAAAAAAAACACCCACACACGTAGTCATACAGACCATTATCTAATCTCAATGTCCGACACTCGTTCTCGTCGTTATGGCAAAAATTGCGATAGAAACCTATATTACATCAAATCGTCTGACCAGTGATTGGATAATAAAGCAGAAATGCATTTTAAGAAACTCATAATATCGTAAAAACTGTAGCGTTTGTGAAAATGTACGATTAACATAGTAAAATTATGAAATACTATTGTGCTATTTTTCAACAAATGCAAACGGGGCAAATCTTATAAACTCAATATAAAAATGAGTTCACTGATGCAACCTGCTTTTTGTGCTGAACCAGAAGTTAGTAATGTTACATCAATTACTAGTTAATTCTGAAAGTGTAAAGCATAGTGAAGGGAGCAGCTTTAAACGAAAAACTGTCTAACTAATGCATAATTCTGGAGACAAAGTTTTGAAGAAAAAAATTTGACTTAAACTTACGAATAAAACCCCAAACATGTATCAAAACATTTTTTAAGAAAGCCAAGTAGCACTCTAAAAAAACCAAAAAGGGTCATCACCATTTCATTTCACTCCATGGGCCCCCTTACCAACCACTACACGTGGTTTTACCGTGAAGGGCGGTCGGTTTTTTTTAAATACAGGCCAGGAGCCGAGCGAACCCCCTATCCCGGTTCCTCCGTAGGTATTGATTCACTTGGAAGACCTTGTGAGAACGACCCATATTTAACGTGCGTAGTAAACACGAAGATCTTTGAAAGGCAGGATCGAACCCGAAACTCTTCTGTTACGAGTCCGACGCCTTACCAATCGGAACACCACGGCCCAATGTTCATCACCAGAGGCTTCATGCAAAACATCAAAAATGTTATGCAACATTCAACGTATTTTTATTATCTATTTATCTACTTATATTAAAAACTGAGTATCTTTCTAACTATCTTTCTTTCTAACTATCTTTCTTTCTAACTATCTTTCTTTCTAACTATGTCACGCTTCTTTCTCCTGAACGCCAATGACCTGAAAGTCGAACCAGGTACCGATAGATGGGTAATTTTTCAGGCTTCATTAGTTTCAATTGATATAATTATACGATTTTAATTAGCGAAGATATCAATTGATAAGTAGTCAAGTTTAAAGCGATTAAGCCTAATAAATGATTAAATATGAAATCCATTCTTGCAAACCGTCGTTGCTATGAAACGGTGATAACAATGATAATGAGAGTTTTGAATGAAGGCTTAACTAAATCAAACACGAAACTCATAAGCGGGCCACTTACGTAGAATTTTTATCGCTAGCTACTGGTAATATTTTGAAACATTTATTTGTTGAAGAGCCATCTACTTATATTAAAAACTGAGTATCTATGTCTGCTTTTTTCCTTTGAGCGAGCTGAACTTACTGAAACTTTCCTCACCATCTTGAAGGCGTGAAGCATCTCAATAATTCGAATGATTTTTTTTTTTTTTATATAGGAAAAAAGTAAAGGCGTGAAGCGCCTGTAAGCCAGCCGCCTTGGCGGGGAGTAGTTTCTTTAAATTTTTTTCTCACTACTTTCAGGGCACGAAGTGCCCGTGCAACGCCGGGCCACGTGCGTGGTATGTCTTGAAATCGAATGAACATTAGATTATATCAAACAATATAACTTCAGAATGAGGTAAAAGTTAGAGAGGGGAGACGTAATGCATCAACATGCCGCAGGAAGCACGCTTGTCATGTCACGCTTCTTTCTCCTCAACGCCAATGAACTGAGAGTCGAACCAGGTACCGATAGATAGGTAATTTTTCAGGCTTCATTAGTTTCAATCTATATAATCATACGACTTTAATTAACGAAGATATCAATTAATAAGTAGTCAAATTTAAAGCGATTAAGCCTAATAAATGATTAAACTTCCAAGACATTTTTCCTTACCGTTGCCATTTTGAACTAAAACGTTAATTAAATTATTGAACTATTTAAAATTCCAAGATATTTATTTCTTTCCGTTGCGATTTTAAGGCAGGAATTCAAGTGAAACACGGACGATCGCAACTCACCAATGCAATCGCAAATTCCAAAATTTGGATTCAAGTAAAACGAATTCACTTGAATTCGACTTACAGTAGCGGTTGCAATATGCGATCGCCTCGAAGCGACTGCAATGGTGTTTCACTTGAATTCGGCCCTAAATTAAAATGAAAGAGTGTTATTTTTTTCCATTGTCATTTTAAATACGTGTTCTAACAAAGTTCTAACAATTGTTTTTATTCTAATTATTAATGACATATTTTTTCTCAGGTACCATTTTGAAAATGTGTTTTTAAATAAAATTGCAATTGCTGTTTTTAGAAGGGACTTTTTCTGGCTTCGATCCAAATATTAAAAGAACTTTTTCGTTTAGAATTTTGCAATTAATTTTACCGGAAGAAAGCGGTTTGGAAATAATTGTTTTTGGAAAGGAATTTTATTTGTAATTTAGGGAGAGTGCTAAGTATGCGCTACTTGACATCGTCTTTATTTTTGAGGAAGCATGTGCAAATAATTCGATTGATTCTTTGATGCAGGAAAGCTTTTTAGCGATCCGCTTTAGCGGGGAGTAGTTTATTAAACTTTTCCTTGGTACTTTAAAGGCGAGCCGCCTTGGCGGCGAGTAGTGAATTGAAACTTTCCTCGCTACTGTAAAGGCGAGCCGCCTTGACGGCGAGTAAACTGTTTAAACTTTCCTCATTTCTTTAAAGGCGAGCCGCCTTGGTGGCGAGTAGTTTTCTCAAACTGCCTTCACTACATTACAGCCCGTGCAACGCCGGGCTACGCAGCTAGTTTAATATTAACGCGTGATGCTCATTTGAAAAATCTCGAGGCTCGAAATTAATTAAAATGTGATTGAAATAAAGAATCTTGCGAAGTGATTATTTATACTTACTTGTGTGCTTTGCTGGAATCGATGAGTTCTACCTCTTGTCCTTCGGAGACGGGAAGACCTTCCGGGTCACCAGCTCGGGGCGTGTAGTCCATGACAACAACGTACACCGGCCTCTGAAATGATATCCGTTTATTAAATTATACATCTATTTTTTCTTTTTTCTCTTCAGGATAGCACCAGATGAAGCTGAGGAATGAGATCAAAAGGTTTTCTTAGATTAAGTCCTGCAAATACCCCTGGCCATCTTGGTGAACATTCAACAAATCAGTGAGTCTCCCCCCCTTTACTTGAAAAATTGTCTTCAGATAGCTGACCGTGCATGCGAACTTATTTGACTTTCAAATTCTCTGTCCATAGAGAAGGCAACAACAATTTTCGAGATTTAAAAAAATTCCTTAATACCCCTATCATTAGCAGACTGCCGCTTGAACTATGCCGGAGTGTGTTCCGATAATTCCTCTACCGTTGCTGGTGAAAAAAATAAGCAGAATTGCTTAGGATTCAGCTGGACGATTTTTTTATTGTTTGTGCCGAACAGCCGCTCCGCGAAAAGGAATCACCCTTCACTCGTCGAAACAAGGGAGCTAATTGTCGTGACCAGTTTGAAGCATCATCTATGAATATAAGCTATGTGCGAAAGCATTCTTGAGCAGATATGAACATTTTAAATTTTTATTTTTGTCCCTCAGGCCTTATTAGCCGACAGGCTTTAATACCGGCACCTACCTTACTTAGTATTTTACATTAAGAATCACAATTTGAAAAATTTGCACAATATGTTGTTCTTACGCCATAAATAAATTTTGGAGTTTCTATTATTGTTACTGCAAGTTGAAGCTCTGTTCGGAAAAAAAAAACAGGGGGGATGGGGGAGTGGTGATTACAGCGAATTAATGAGTAATTTCTGCTAGCAATTCCAGTATAGCTTCATTTTGTTAATTGTTTTCAGGATTTCAGTAGTCATTTGGACTTTAACCCAAGTGTTTTGTTCCTAAATAATGCTATTTGATTCAATATCAACTAAATCATTAAAAACAATGGCAACTGCAATAAATACTGCAGGAGTATTACTAGATCTTAATCAATACCTAAATTTTTGATAACATGAACTTTATCATTTTATGACAACATTAATAGTTCTCGAGTTACAACAAAGTATTACAATATAATTATCGATTTTTTAAAATTGCTTGTATCATTATATTGCTTAATGTTCAGATATAAATTTTCCCTGACTGGAACAGACTATACATGTGTTACAACATAATTAAAATATAGCCAGATAGGTGGCGCTAAATACAGAGTAAATATTTCCCCATTTCACTTTGTTCCACATTCCCCTACTTATTTATTTTTGACGATCACTAAATTTTTTCTGCACCATATTAGGTTCTAACATTATTTTCAATAATGTTGACAAAAAATTGAACAAAGTAAATATCAAAATGCAAAGCTCTCCCCGATAATAATATCACTTTTCATAAACTATTTATATTTTTAACTAGCGAGAATAAAAATAATTACTGTTCACTGTCAAGGTCACATCCATTTCTTATTCAAACACGAGCTGAAACATTTTTTTAAAAAATTTGTTCTAAAATATTTAGTTATCACCTTGGATTTTTATCAAACAAATTCGTAACGTGTCAGTATCAAGCAAATATTAATGCAGCAAAAAAAAGATAGATAGAGAGAGAGAGAGACAGAGAGAACAAAAAAAAAACAACTACAATTTATTACAAAGCATAAAGTACTTATTGGAATTAACAAAATGATACATTCTTTGTTTAGACATTTTTAAAGATCGAGTGAAGCTATAGACGGTTTTAATTGTAGTTTTAAGAATGAAAAAAATAAATACCTTTCTAATGTCGATGCATCCTTTTGCCTTCGCACTCATTCTTATTAAAAAACTAAATAAGGAAAAAAGTTTCAAAGCTTTCAGTAAACAATGGAAGTGGTTTAATGGAAAAATTAAAAAAAATAGCGGTACTCTTCTGAATCGGAAAACAGTTGCAGCCCCTTCTGACCCGATTTTCGAGCGTGGCTCAAGATCGGAGACGAATTCTGCAGAAGCGCAATTTTATAAAAAGACTCGCTCGCTCGATCCTCAAACAATACGCGCAAGAAGCAACCCTCGATTGTTAGTAGATACCGAGTGTTTACGAAGTCTAACACTTTCAAAGAAAATTATTCGCAGAAACTACCTAAAATTTTTGCATATTTCTTTCTTTTTTTTTAAAGTTTTCATCCTCATCTCAAAGTTTTCTCCCACATCAGTACTCTATTAACTACAAAGATTTACCGTCATAAACTGAAAATAGCGTCTATAAAAGAACTTAGTGCGAAATGTGGGGCAAAGTGAAATGTAAAATTGTTTCAGTTTGCAACGCCACCTATCTAATAATAGTTTAACTAAGTTCCTAAACATAGTTTATTCCAGTCAAAAAATAAATAGGGTGAGTTCTGGTAAGTGCGTACCCTTTTTTTCAAAGTTCATGTTCTCAAGGATGTTGCTCTGTTGAAAAATCTTGTACACTCAAAATTTTTTGTCAGTTTTCTTTCCAGATCCTTTACTAAGATTTTCAAGCATATAATATGTCAAATAAACCATAAGCATAGGTTTTGTGACCTGGTTTATGACACCTATTCTAAGGTACGCACTTTCCCTACATAGCGGGGTAAGTGCGTCCACCTTAAATTATGTAAATATGAACAGGAAAAAACTTCTGGCGCATATTAAATATGTTAGGTAGTTGCCTTGGGATAATTTCTAATACTAGAGATCAGCACTTGCTTGCATGGATGAAACGTAATCAGTGATATCTAGATATCCCACGTGTCTTGCGAACAACTGTGATTTGAAGATTGAGAGAGTTGTGTTTGTGATGCTTCCTCTGTCCTTTTTAATAAGATCAAGTGAGCAAATGTAAGTTGTTTTTATTTAGTAATAATCACTTACACTCTACATAGTTTATTTTGGTTTAATACACTAATCAGTCCGTGTTTAAGCCAGGGTTCGCACTTACCCTTCTTAAATGTAAGATGAGACATGTGCGTCCAATAGCGTTGTTGTAAGTGCGTACCCCTGTGATTTTCTTGAATTCTACTTGTATGGTAGATCGTTAGGCGACCTGAGTGAACAATTCGTTTTTTTTTTCTTTTTGAATAAATACGGTTTTGAAATATTTTTCTTATTAGAATCAGCAGCAGTAAGAAAAAACACAAAATAAAGAGTAAAAAAAAAAAAAAGAAAATAATTGATCATGATATGATACTTGTACTTTTTTTTCTTGTATATTGAAATAGTTTTTCACAAGGTGTTCATAATTTTCTTAAACATAATTTATTCATTATTCCAATTTCGTTTTTTGAATTAGTTGGTTCCTTATTTAGTGTTTCACTTAATTTCATTGCTTCATTTGTCATTCTGGTTTAAATTAAGTATAGCTTATGATCGCTATGTTCAACAAAAAATTTACTAACTGATACATAAAAGCAAATATATTTCAGAGGTAATGAATAAAATTGAAATCTTATGCAACATTCAATGTAGATATAAATACTTGATGGAAATGACGTCGGATTTATAATCGGCTTATAAAAGAGATATAAGCTAAATTAAAGGTGAACTACGAGAGTCGAATTTTTCACGTAATGGTACACATTTGCCTCATCATAATAGTACGCACTTGCTCCGCATAATAGTACGCATATGCCCCATGATAGTGGTACGCACTTGCCCCATCATAATGGTACTCACTTACCACCACCTTACTTTAAAGAAAGGGAAAGTGCGTACCGTCATATAAACAAATTTTAGTTAGAGTATTTGATCAAAATACCCCATGTATGTTATTAGTAGCTATTACTCAAAAGAAACAACTTGCATTTCTTGACTTCAATTGCTCGGTATGACTACAAGAGAAACTGAAACAAAACCTTCTCAATCTTTACTTTAGAGTTTTTTTGAAGACATTTAAATTGTCTCTGATTGTGTTTCGTCTATTGAATCCAGCCCTGAATTCTTCCTATTGAAATTATCATTAGACAATTATCTAAGATAGTCGATGTGTTGCAGAAGCCATTTCAGGACAGTGTTCATATAATTCCCAGTGGACGCACTTACCCCGTGGACGCACTTACCAGAACTCACCCTAGCTCTGAAGATTAAAAAAAAAAAAGAAGAACAGGTATTTTCAAAATTTGATATACATATTGTAATATTCGTGGTTTATCAAAAAATTTTCTTGTTATTATAAAATGATAAAGTTCATGTAATTATTGTTTTTAGTGTTCATTTAGATATGCTTATGCTTATGCACAGTACAGTACTTAATTAGTTCATATTATGCATGTTATTTTAAAATGATCAATGCAATTCGTCAAATGCACACGGGAAAAGTGAATGGAGCAAAGTGAATTTTTTTTTTCGTTTACTTATTTATTTATTAAAACACAAAAATTTCTTTATTTATTAATTCATTTTAATTGATTTACTTGATAATTCACGCATTTATTCATTCATTCGCTAATTCTCTCATGCCATTCTTTATTTTGATCTATTTTTCTCACAAATTAGTTCATTTATTCATTCATTTATTTATTTGTTTGTTTGTTTATTTTTCATTATTTATTCATTTTTTTGTTCTTTACACATTTATTTCATGAAAAAATTTTTAACCGTCAAATAAAACATGTTTCGTTTCACACAAAAATATTTTATTTTTCTCTTTGGCCATGGTTTTTTGAGGTGACAATTTTCCACCCTATTTTGGTTCAAAATAACTGCTAAGAATAAAAGATAATGCTTCAACGCAAGTTGTATCACAAAAAAAATATATATTATTACATCTTTATGTGCAAAAATTTTTAGATATATAGATCAATATTCAATTTGAAACACGTAAGACATCAACTATTTGACTTTTCTCAAGATTCCCCGAAAATCTCTGGGAGTTTGTCTACAACAAAGTGTTACATGCTGACCCACAATTTTGAAACACCCACACAGAAAAAAAAAACAAATATATGCTGTATCCTAGGTTATGACAAATACTTTGGTGTCCAAAGAAAACGTTTGAAAGAAAAATGTACTGAGAAATATTTCACACTTTAGTTTATTTATTTATTTATGTTTTTTAAGTTGTTTTGGAAGTTTAATGAGGGGTATGATCGCTTCTGGTAGATAAGTATGCAGCACAATATTCTCCCAAATTCGCTGTAAAATTATATATACATTGGAGCCTAAGAAAGTTGCTAGCAATATGGAGAGTGAGTTTTAGTTCTGGAACACAGTGGGAGCAGAAGAGCTCCAATGTTCTCCTAAGCCCATCCCATATTCTAGATGGAATTGAGATCAGGGGAGTGGGGAGACCACCGCATGAACTGGATATCTTCACTTTGACGGAAGTCGCCCACCGTGAATACACTGTGACAATGCTCTCTACCCGACATGACTATGAATCCAGGACCTAGAGAGCCTCAAACAAATAAAGCGAGTATAATGCTCATAAACTTTGTGCCTGTGCTTCGAACCAGCAACCGCCTCAAAGGTGTGGAGGTTTGAGCGGCGGCTTAGCGAAATAAATGCCAGCACTATGCCTCTCCGTGACAACTGATGCTTTTCCAAGACGTTTATACGAATGAACGGTGGTCAGGGATTTTACGTTTCTTCCATATCGTTACCCAGCAAGAATGCTTATTCAGACTAAACAAGTACTCATCACTAAACATCAGAATTCTCCACCGAGATGGAGCAATCTGAGCTCTGGAACTGGTGTGCCAAAGTGTAACACTAAAACTGTCAAACCGTTCATTTTAACCGTAAACGAATTTAAAATACTTTCAAGTGTTTCTTTTTTTAGCTAAACCCTTTAAATCTGCTTTGAGTTTGTATAAATATTGAAGAACATTTTCCACAAAAGGAATTCATTAATTTATCTTATTTTATTTTTGAGCTGAGTAAAATATACATAAAAGGGTTGACAACGGTCAATTGATCGTGTGTTCCTTTTGCTTATTTCTCACTGGGTTATTAAATACCGAAAGGCAGAAAAGGTAGTGATTTTAAGTATGCGACCTTTAGTTGTACTTTTTTCAGACAAATATTAGTTTGCGTAGAGTTTTAAAAGTTTTTGTTTCTTGTTTTCCAAAGGCGTAAGTCACATTTCGTCTATTCAGTTTCACCTAATTGTGCACGAAAGATGTTTGAAATATATATATATTTTTTTTTTTTTTGTATCTAAATACTTCAAATTAAATTGTATAAGTTATAATTCAAAACAGAGCGAACATAAAACGTCTTCTTTAGTCGAATATATTTCTGTACAAGAACTACGGCTTTTTTTAAGAACGGTCATTTTGACCGTTTCTTGTTGTTCTAGGTACAACAGAATATCGACACACACGTTTTCACAAGTATGAAAGAAATGCAAACTACTATGGTCATCTGGCATACAGGCCGACACTGTTTAGTCTCCTGCAAACAGTTTGTTTAGAAACTCGTATTCCTGTAATGTCTGTGATAGCCGAACCCAGTTTTGTGGCAAAACTGTGATTTGAAGACGTTCAGTTATTGACAAACATCGATCTTACCGAACTGATATTATTGTTGGCTAACGTAGATCGGCAGGAAAAGCCCTGCCGCGGAGAGATGGCACGTGACCTTGAGGCGGAGACGGATTGTTTTATTTTAAAATTCTGTATGAGTGTATATTTATTCACAAGAAAAAAAAAATTAAATTCGGAAAACAAACATTACCTCAACTATCAGTTTGTAAGATAATATTAATAAATATGTGCATAGCTATATTTGAGAAAATTTTAATTAAACTTCCTGTTCGTCTGTCAAATTTGGAAAGCTTTCTTACAGCTAATGTCATGTCTTGTTACCTTCTTTCCTATATCTGACCCCGAGCAAGCAGCTTTTGATGACTTATTAGCAAAAAATATAATAGTTGATTTCTAGGCGGTTTGTCTAATCAGGGTAGTTAAAATAATAATAAGTAATAAACTGCTTTGGTTGATGTTAAATTTTAACTGCAAAAAATGGTTGTAAGACACGAAAACTGATCTTATAGTATTCAAGAATAGTTATGACCAATAATCGTTTAAAAGAAAAATAACGAAAGAAATTCTTATTCAGCTGTTACGTCATATTTGAGGAAAGCAGGGTTGTCGTTTAGATTTTTTTTACCCTCAATTGCAATTAGGCTGGCTGCCAAGTACAAAAAAGTAGTTCTTCTCACCTTCTCTGCAAGGTCTGATATCAGGTCATAATCTCCCTACTCATTTACCCCTCACTTTTTATTGCCTTCTTCTTTCGGAATTGTGCTGACCTTGAGCACCTGGAGCAGGTCGGAACGCGATCAATTACCCACGGCAAAGAGGGCAAGGGCTCCCTTGACGTTTCCGGTATTGTTTGCGGAAGACAAGGGATAAGGACAAGTATTTTGGTTTGGGGAGCTCCTTTTTCGCCAATTCTTTTTAGACGACTTCGAAAAAGCGATTGTTATCAGTTCATATACCATCAACAATTCTGACAGACAACATTTTTTTGCTAGATAGCACGCAGAGTTTACTACCCAATTTGGCCAATTAAAGTAACATAGGCATCGCTGAAAAAACAAGGCATGCTTAAATTTGAAATAAATAGACACAATATTGAAAGAAATAGCAGAACGCAAAACAATATGCTGCTATTTTTATTTATTTATTTATTTATTTAGTGCGGTGGGTAGAGATGTACAGTACACAACGTATCCGCGTTCAGTCTGCAAATCCTCTTACTTTCACAATCGTTTGTCCTTTTAGCATAGTTCTATTTGAGAAAGTGGTCAAAATAAAATGCAGAGATGAAGTATTAAGATGAAGTATTAAAGTTTAAAATGAACGAAATACATTAGCAAAAAAAAAAAAAAAAAAAAAACGAAATCCAGACTACGCACAAGACAATTTGAACGACTTAAAATATTCCTTGAGAGTCGATGAAGTTATAGGGGAAGACCGCCTATATTGGACCACTGCTTAAATTGGACCTCGGGCTTAAAATCTAGTACAGAGATCTATGCTAAACTTTAACGGTAGATACATAAAGTTTTAGGAATAAAATGAATGTGTATGAAGTTTCACCAGTCTTCGAACTGTGCAGCGTGAGTTACGGCATGATTTATGTTGGAAACGTGTAAAATCTTATTTTGCGGACTTGTACTTAGTAAGATAATACTAAAACTTTTAAGCTGAGGTAAACTGCTGTTATAGCACGATAATCTGTGTTTAATAAGGATCACATCCATGTATTTACATGCGCGGTTGTGATAATTTTTGACAGAGAAATAAGCTGAAGAATAAAAAATGGCATGTTTTCCTTTATTGGACCGAAAAATTTTTCCTATATTGGACCGGTGGTCTAATTTAAGAATATGATTTTAAGCAAGACTTTTCACAAATTGTAACATTAAATAAGTGACTCATCTGATTTAATAGCGTAGTTAAGATTATTTTAAGCATACTTTAACAGCTATTCACGATAATCATTTTTTTTATCAAGCACATTTTTTAGAAGCTGCAAATTCTTGAAATATTTGTCTTTTTTTTCTCTTTTTCCATTAAGTTGTAGTTTCAGGTTGTTAAACAAAGTTATTAATTTAATTAAAATTTATGCTGGTTTACCGAGGAAAAAAATTAAATTCTTCGATTTGCTTGAAAAGATTTTAAAAAGAAACAATTAATATGCTACTTAAATGTACAATGTAGATGAAACCGGTCTTTTCAATGCTCAAAAGCCCCAAAATATATCGACATATAAAAGTAAAAACCAGTTTGGAGCAGTAATGTGTGGTGAACGTGTTAGAAACACACTTGCTATTTGCTGCATTGAGTGCAACAGAATTGCTAAACACCCCCTCCCTCCCCATGCTTATTTTCAAAAGAATACGTTCCATGTATTTGCTTATCGAGAAAGCACCCCTTGGTGAACAATATGCTTGTTTAAAAAAAGGTTGGATCACAAACGATAACTCACACAATTGATACAATATTTCATCAAAACCGTTAAACCAAGAGCATAGATGCAATAAACTTAGTTAACGAGAGCGATATAATAATGCTTTCTCTTAAAGCACACCATGCAAAATGTTATCTTTTTTCAGCCTCTGTCTACATATTTTAATCGAGTATGTGATACATGGATGCGAGAACATCCAATGAGATCCATTACCCAATATCGAATAGAAGAACTGTTTGGTAACTATTATGGGTAAACCTCAATCAAGGCCATGGCAAATGTTGTGAGTTGATTCTAAAGAACAGGAGTTTGGTCTGTTAACTGACATGTGTTTAGCGGCATTGACTTGGCTGGAGCAGAGTTCGAGGTAAGTAGTCCAGATAAAACTACTCAAAGTGAGCAGGCTACATGTTCGGTGTAAGTTGTACTGTTGTACACCATGTACAAGAACTAGCTACGACTTAAATTAGTACAAGCTCTGTATAATCAGCGGATAGTTCTCATCAAAGCATGATTGTCAACTTCAACTATGATTTTGTAAAGGTCAGGCTCACATATCAATTTACCTAAAAAATAGAAAACACAAAAAGGAGGGCTATCTCAGCAATCATTCTAACGCCGTATGAAATAAGCATAGAGCAGAAAAAGTCATACAAGAATAAGCAAGAAACTGCACAAAACAACTGTTATTGCAATATTTGTCATAGAGATGAAGCGCAAAACATGATTAAATGCATGAAATGCTATCGGTGAGTGTATCAACACTGCCTAAATGATACCGAAGCAAAAGAAATTCTATTGCAAATCCTGGAAAAAAGATGTATAGTACAAATATAAATTATTCAATGATTTCTTGGTACGGTCCAATTTAGGAAGTGCATGGTTCAATATAGGCGCATATATTCCTAAATTGGACTTTTGCAACTTTTTGTAAGATAATTTTTTTTTAAATAATTTCCATATTTTTAGAAAATATAAGCTTCTAGGGCTGTTCCTGATTAAATTTAGCTTACGATGCCCTATTTTGTATTTTTGTTTTGCTTCACATTGAGCGACACAGGCCTCCTGTTCTTAGGGGGTCCAATATAGGCGGTCTTCCCCTACTTGGCCATAATGCTCTGATATTCAACTTTCTTCGTATCATATTTTAACTCTCAATCTGTTCTGGCTAAAATGTACGGACTATCAACTGTTCCATTCGATAATGGTCTTCGACATTTCACGAAGTGCTTTGGACTCCTGCAGAACTATTCGATTTTTCTGCACTACTTGAACAAGACAGCAGCATTCAAGAGAATGAATCTCAGCATGGAATTGGCACTGGTTAAACATTTCTGTAACACTTCAGGTACCATAAGAACAGAGACCATTCAAAGAAGTTATCGAATATCTACATTTTTTCCATGAAATATAAATTAGCCGTGAGCAGCATAAACATGAAATCTCACATTTTTTGTGCTCCCACGATACACACTTTTGATTTTGAAACATTTCTTTAATTTCTTAGCAAGCTTTTTATTTCAAACAGAAATATCCTAAGCTTGGTTGAACCGGAGAAATTAGATAAGCACAATACAGCCACGTTACCCTTCCCGTACAAAGGCCGCTTTGGAATACTTTGTAGCAATTAAGGGCAACGTGAACTACTCTAAATTGCTGACATGGTTCCACATGGTATTCGATTTTTATCTTTGCACAATTTAATTCGGAAGAGTTCCCAAGTCTAATATTTTGTAAGCATAAAAGGAACTGCGTTATTTGATTCACGATGGGAGCGTCATAGATTTTGTTTTTTTTTTATTCTTCAGTAAAAGCTCGGACAGAACTATCTTCAGCTACTAAACTATTCATAAAACTTGAATAGTTTCAAAAACCAGAAAACGCCAAGCTTTCTACTTTCAGGGAATAAAATATATTATCTCATTAAATTGTTCAAAATAGGTTAGAGTTCTTTTTACTGAAGGAAATATAAATAAATGTGTATTTTCGTTATTTTAATATATTGTTAGCCTTTTTTTTTATAAATTAAAAATAATAATATGTTAATGGAAATACTTTTTTGAAATTTTAGACCTCGGTATTTGACAGTTTTTTCCTCTTTCTTTAAATAAGCGGTTTAAAGATGAGAGTTAGCTTACCATAATAGCAATTTATAAGTTTAAAAGCAACTTTGTAGAAAGACTCGAAAGTCAACTTCAGAAACTCCTAACAGTTTTTTTTAAAGAGTCATTGCTTACTGAACAGCTTTACGACCGATTTATTTAAAGACAGTAAAATTTGTATCTATATTTTATTGTCGAGTTATTCAGTAAGCTATCAGTTCTAAAAGCTCATTATTGTTCATATTTTTACTGGTCTGAGCAACTGAAATGTTTCTTTAATGGAATTTCAGCTTGCTTTTAGTAAAAACGTTGACAAAACTTAAGAAAGAATTTGAGCGCTTTTTTTAAGAAGTAAATCAATGTCTTACGAAATATGAAGCAAATAATTTTACTGAATTGCTTAAAAAGTGATTTAGTGTGTGATTAGTGATCTAGTGTTTATAACAGTAGACGAAAAATACTTTGGAGCTTTGTTCAATGAATTATGAAATATTTTTCTGTAATACCTTATTTTATGCAAAATTTACTTACTATCCATTTGGATTGGTTACCCAAAATCTTGGTGAAACTTGGAGCCATTATTTTTAACAGTGCGGCATTTAATATCCTTACTTAATTTATCAGATTAAAAAAATAATTAATAGCTCTGCAGTTTTATGTAAAATTTTCAAACTAAAATTTATAAATAAGTCATAAAAGTTTTTAAATATGAATGCAGTAATTCAAGATTATTTCTGAAAAAATATTATTTAGAGGTATGCATAACCGCACAGCAAAAAAAAGCTGTTAATACAGTACAATACTGGCAGCAGAAGTTCCAGTTTAAAACAGTAAAAGCACAGTAACAAACAGTAAAACTATCTATTTTACTGTTCTATACTGTAAAACTAGCACTTTTACAGTTTATTACTGTAAAATTAGCAATTTTAACATAAACTTGGCTCGGTTATACTGTAAAAACAACAGTGAAACTAGCAGGTTTGCAATTTACTGCTATAAAATGAACAATTTTACAGTTTATTACTGTAAAATTAGCTGTATCATAGTGTAAAAACCACCTTTTTTTTAGTGTAACATTCGAAAAAATGGTGAATAATGTTTTTATGTGTGAATGCACTTAACGTATTTTTTGGCTTTTTCTTTTTTGCACTTGATAAATGTGTCGAGAGCCTGGTGAAGTTTCAAATCAAAGCTCTTTTTCTCCGGATTTAAAAAAAAAAGTTAGCAGCAAACGATGCCTTGTTACTGAGCTCTTCAGTACTCAAATGACTTTCATGACTTTCAGGTTTTCATGACTTTTTGAATTTTCAAAAACACAAGAAACTTTTAATATGAAAGGCCTTTGAAGTACTGTTTAGAGGTTTTTTGAGGGCTTGAAATAAGTGTTCAACTATTTGCGACTTAGGGCAACCCTTCGAGCTTATTGCTTTCCAGATAGAATCTTTTGATCAAAGAGTAGAAAAAGCAGACTTCCAAAGTCTTATCCCACCTAAATTCACAAAACTATTTTTAAAGCCTTTATGATCTTACTGCAAACAGCTGAATAAGGTAATAAAATGAAACGTGGATAAAGAAATTTTTTTAATATATTCTACGTGTAACACACAAAAAAAAATATTTATTTATATTTTGAAAAGAAAATTGCCTTTAGGACTTCAGTCTTAAAAAAATTGCTAGAATTTCGGAGCTACTCCATAGCCACCTACGATCCAAATAAAGACCTTTTGACACTAACATTTGAGGAAATATTTTTTCTTTCTTTTTTGTTTGAATAATTTGCAATTCATTTCAAATTACTGAAGCTTAAACAAATAATTTATTTGCACGTAATAATGATCAGTCAAGAATGATATGAGATTTTTTTTTTTTCCTTTCAACCCAGCAGGAAAGTCAACAGCAAACCAAAGAACGAAAAGGAAAGAAGAAAAGCGAGAAAACTTGACACTAAATGTACAAAATGTTAACATTTATTTGTTTTAAATATATCATTGGAGCATTTTGTCTTTTTTTTTACAGACACTAATTTATTTTGAATAAAGTTATTTCTCTTGCTAAGTTGTACTTTCGTCGCTTTATTTATTGTTTTAATTAGAAGTAGCATAAAGTGTCCTAAATATATGAAAATATCTAATCATTAGTAGCACTAAGGTCAATAACCCATTTAAAAATGGAAACACTTGAGGGAAAAAAAATCGGCTGTACAAAAGCGATTTTTACAGGTTGTAAAACTTCCTCTTTGCCTCGCTGGTGGTATGAATAGCTGTTGAAGCGTGGAAGTTTTTTTTTCTCTTTTAAATAGCTTGTGCTGGATGTTAGGAGGAGAGTATTATTGCTCTGAGAGAGCCGCGTTTGCTGGTTGTTTTTCACCGGCACGAACTTTGGCATTGAGCCGATTTTCGCTCCTTAGTTAGATAGCAAGACTAAGCTATCTAATAGCAAGTACAATGGAAGAAAATAGGTTCATTCGATGCAATAACAGACAAGGAAAAATGTGACAGTTATGAGATTAACGGCGGAATTATCATAACGTAGAACACTTGGCACGATTTTGAGGTTTTCACTACTTTAATCGAAACAAGGCTCTTATCTGCTTGTCAAACGTTGCCAGAACAATGTAGCAGCCATTCACATGCTTAATTTTTAAATGAAACGCTACATTTAACAAGGTTAAAGCTTGGTTAAACATAAAATAATTCTCCAAATAATGAAATCAAGGCTTTGAAATAAATAACATTGGTCTGATTCAAGATATCGTCTTTAAAAAGTTATAAGAATTCCATTGAAATGCTAATATACTGCATAAAGAGCAAAAATGGTACCAGCAATTTCAGCAAAGAGAAATGGTTTCATCAAGTTGCAATGCTCCACGTTATGATCATTCCCCCAACTAAGACCATTTCTTACAGCCTGAAATATCCAACAGGTTGTCGCTGCACCCAGGACGTACTCAAGAGGTCAACAACCACCACAGACAACAAGAACTAGGATTAGGGGAAGACCGCCTATATTGGACCCCCAAGAACAGGAGGCCTGTGTCGCTCAATGTCAAGCAAAACAGAAATGCAAAATAGGGCATCGTAAGCTAAATTTAATCAGGAACCACCCTAGGAGCTTATATTTTCTGAAAATATGAAAATTATTTTATGAAAAATTATCTTATAAAAAGTTGCAAAAGTCCAATATAGGAATACGTGCGCCTAAATTGAACCATGCGCTTCCTAAATTGGACCGTACCAGGAAAACATAGAAAAATTTATATTTGAACAATACAACTTTTTTCCAGGATTTGCAATAGAATTTCTTTTGCTTGGACCTCACTTAGACAGTGTTGATAAACTCGCCTATGGCATTTCATACACTTAATCATGTTTTGCACTACATCTCTATGACAAATATTGCAATAACAATTGTTTTGTGCAGTGTCTTGCTTTTTCTTGTGTGACTTTTTCTGCTCTATGCCTCTTTTATACGGCCGTTAGAATGATTGCTGAGATAGCCTTCCTTTTTGTTCCTTCTATTTTTTTAGTTTAAGGTAATATGTGAGCTGGCTTTACAAAATCAGTTATAGTTGACATGTTTTGATGAGAACTATCTGCCGATTCTGCAGAACTTGTACTAATTTAAGTCGTTTCTAGATCTTCTAAATGGTGTACAAGTTACACTGAGCATCAGGTCCGTCATTTAGGGGGGGGGGGCAAGGGATGGGGTCAATTCCCCCCCCCCCTATCTTGACTTGGAGAAATCAATGCATTTGCATATAAGTAGGCGGGGGTTTTGTTGTTTTCTGGTGAAATTGTATTGTGTTTTTACCCTTGCCCCACCCCCCCTAGAAAAACTTGAAATGACGGGGCAGCTGAACATGTAACCTGTTCACGTTGACTAGTTTTATGAGGACTACTTGTGCCTCTAATTCTGCTGCAGCCAAGTCAATGTCGTTAAATACATGTCAATTAACACGCGAAACTCCTATTCTTTAGAATCAACTCACAGCATTTGCCATGGCCTTGATTGCGGTTTGCCCATAAGAGTTGAAAAAGTTCTCCTATACGATATTAGATAAGGGATCTCATTAAATGTTCTCGCATCCATGTATCACATGCTCGATTAAAATGTGTAGACAGAGACTAAATAAAGACCACATCTACGTGCATGATGTGCTTAAAGAGAAAGCATTATTATATCCTGCTCGTTAGCCAAGTGTATTGCATCAATGTTTTTTATGTAAGTGCTGTGCCTATCCATTAATAGAAGATATTCTTTTTACATTTCTTGGCTTAACAGTTTTGGTGAAAGTTGTATCAATTGTGTGAATTATCGTTTGTGATCTAACCTTTATTATTATTATTTTTTTTTGAACAAGCATATTGCTCACCAGGGAAGCTTTTACAATTAGTCCGAACATGGAACGTAATTTTTTGAAATTAAGCATGGGGAGCTTGCAATTCTGTTGCACTCATGCAGCAAATAACCAGTGTGTTTCTACCACGTTCATCACTCATTACTGCTCTAACCTGGTGTTTACCTCTATACGTCAATATATTTTGGGGCTTTTGAACAGTGAAAAGACCGGCTTCATCTACATTGAACATTTTAGTAGCATATATATTGTTTACTTTTAAAATCGTTTCGAAAATAACAAAGAATTTCATATTTTTCTCTCGGTAAACCAGATTAAATGTTATTTAAGTTAATAACTATGTTTAACAACCTGAAACTGCAGCTTAATGGATGAAGAGAAAAAAAAAACATACATTTTAAGAAGTTGCAGCTTCTGCTTGATAAAAATGTGCTTTATAAAAAAGTTTAAATGAATATCGTGAATAGGTGTTAAAGTATGCTTAAAATAATTTTAACTACGCTATTAAATAAAACTTATTTTATGTTACGATTAATAAAAAGTCTTGTTTAAAATCATATTCTTAAATTGGACCACCGGTCCAATATAGGAAAATTTTTTCGGTCCAATAAAGGAAAACATGCCATTTTTTATTCTTCAGCTCATAGCTCTATCAAAAACTATCACAATAGTGCATGTAAATACATCGATGTAATCCTTGTTAAACACAGATTATAATACTGTAACAGCATTTCACCGCAATTCGCAAGTTTTTGAGTTATCTTTCTAGAAACAAATCTGAAAAATAAGATTTCTCACGTTTTCAACACAAATCAAGCCGTAACTCACGCTAAACAGTTCGAAGACAGGTGAAACTTCATACACATTGATTTTATTCCTAAAACTTTATGTTTCTACTGTTAAAATGTAGCACAGATCTCTGTACTAGATTTTAAGCCCGAGGTCCAATTTAAGTAGTGGTCCAATATAGGCGGTCTTCCCCTAAATTTATACTTAAAAAATCTCCCCAACCCTGATTTCTGTCCTCATGTCAAAGCGAACTTCAGTGGTCAGAAAGCATTTTAAATTTAAATATAGTGAGTTGTTTTCGAGAGGACATGGTAAACACGGAAAAGTAAAGGTAAACCCTTAACGGTAAAATTTGCTAGTAGCAAAAGCAGAATAAAGAGATAAAATTTAAAACTCTTTTCAAATTCTTATACTAAAACCAATTACGAGTATTTTAATTGGCAACAAATAGAAAATTTCAACAGGTAAGCATTTTAAATTACTGCGCTTTCTTTCCTTGTCACCGAACAATGGCATTCCGATAGCGTAAATAAAGGCTTAGCCTCATTCAAATTTTCCAACAAGTACTGTTTAAGAGATTGTGATGAATTCACTACAGGTGTGCTAAGTATAATATATGAAGTTGATAACCAGTCCTTTGGTTGATATTAAAAGGCGTCAACTATTCCTCTGCCGCCCTTAGTCCTGAGGTCTAGCCTAATGGAAAGTTTTCTTGAAAAATCATCATTTTGATGCTTTTGATAATGTAATCCTGCACACATGTCAAATGATGCGGCATATCACCTGCATGCGCTACTTGACCATAAATCCCAGACACCTAGTAAATACTTCTGTACATGACCGAAAAGAACAAGTCGAAGCATCTTTAGTACCTTAACAATTTTTAAATCTACTGACTACTGCGAGTAACTATTTTCAAACCTGATCACTATAAATAGGCAAATAATGTGGTAAAAGCTGTGAAAGTTTTATGAAGTTAAAAACTTCCAACCATTCAAAGTTGGAACAGCTGTGTGCTTCTCTTCAAAACAAAAAATCTCATTAATATTTCATTGTTGCATTTTTTATATTTAGAGGTTTATTCCTGCACCCACACGGAATCCTTCCGCTTTAGACTGACGTCATAACTCCTCCCTCAAACTGTCTCTGCGCTGAAAATTCGAAAACAGGTGGTTTGAGCGAAGAGTAAAGACGTCAATCCGCAGCAAAATGATACCGAATTTTTCTGGCTTAACGGCCCATTATTTTATATTTTAAACAAATCTATAAAGCTTAAAATTAAGATTTTAAAATTAGATCCACTTGAATTATTTCTAAAAGAAGTGTAGCATATTTCTTTAGAAATTTTAAATTATATTGTGCCACTAAGTTAAATGAAGTGTTTTGATTTTACAATAAATACACGTTTCACGACAAATGACGGTTGTATTACTTATTTCTAGAATTACCAATATGTGTATTTATCTTCAGCCGGTAAAATAAATAGTGAGCGACATCGGGAAAAAGTTGCCGACCCTGGGAGTGAACTGTATACTATACAGTGTATAGCTTTATTTTGATAGTACAACTCACAAACTAATTAAACTAACTTCAAACTTATTGTGTAAAAGACTGGACAGACTTACTATCCGTATCACCAAGCTGATAAAGCTTAACCACGAAAAATGGCGTATGACCATGAAATGGAAACTGTTTGTTTCATTTTGAAAAAGGTAGGATTACCAAGAAAATATTTTTTTTATTTACGTAGTCCATTAAAATTTTCTCTACTTGCATTATCTCTGTGATACTACCAATTATAAAAATGAAGCGGTCCTTTTCCACTTCAAGGTCACACGCCATCTCTTCGCGGTCAAGCTTTAGCACACTTAAAACAAAACTTTGATTTAAATAGAAAAAATAGAGAAATATTATCTTTAAAAATGTTTAGTGGCTGATATTTTTATCATAGGATGTATTTCACGAATACACTGAAGTGACAAAAGTCATGGGATACCTCTTAATATCGTGTCGGCCCTCCTTTTGCCCGGCGAAGTGCAACAACTCGACGTGGCATGGACTCAACAAGTCGTTGGAAGTCTTCTGCAGGAATATTGAGCCATGCTGTCTCGATAGACGTCCATAATTGTGAAAGCGTTGATGGGGCAGGATTTTGGGCACGAACAGACCTCTCGATGGTGTCCCATAAATGCTCAATGGGATTCATGTCGGGCGATCTAGGTGGCCAAATCATTCGTTGGAATTGTCCAGAATTTTCTTCAAACCAATTGCGAACAGTTGTGGCCCGGTGACATGGCGCATTGTCATCCATAAAAATCCCATCGTTGTTTGGGTACATGAAGTCCATGAATGGCTGCAAGTGATCTCCAAGTAGCTGCACATAAGCATTTCCAGTCAATGTTCGGTCCAGTCGCACTAGAGGACCAAGTCCATGCCATGAAAAAACAGCCCACACCATTACGGAGCCACCACCAGCTTGAACAGTGCCTTGCTGACAGTTTGGGTCCATGGCTTCGTGGGGTCTGCGCCACACTCGAACCCTACCATCGGCTCTTACCAGCTGAAATCGTGACTCATCGGACCAGGCCACGGTTTTCCATTCATCTAGGGACCAACCGATATGCTCACGTGCCCACGAGAGTCGCTGCAAGCGATGTCGTTCTGTCAGTAAAGGCACTCGAGTCGGTCTTCTGCTGGAATAGCCCAAGAAATCCAAATTTCTCCGCACAGTTCTAGCAGACACGTCCATTGTACGTCCCACATTGATTTCTACGGTGATTTGACGCAGTGTTGCTTGTCTGTTAGAATTTACGACTCTTTGCAGACGTCGCCGGTCTCGATCTTTAAGTGCAGGCGGTCGACCACTGCGCTGTCCATGGTGGGATGTTATGCCTGAAATTTCATACTCTCGGCACACTCTTGACACAGTGGATCTGGGAATGTTGAATTCTCTAACGATTTCCGAAATGGCATGACCCATGCGTCTAGCTCCAACTAACATTCCGCGTTCAAAGTCTGTTAATTTCACGTCGTGCGGTCATCATCACGTTAAAACCTCTTCACATGAATAACTTGAACAGAAATGAAAGCTCTGTAAAAGCACTGCGCATTTATACCTGTTCTATGCGATGCTACTGCCATCTGAAAATTTGCATATTGCTATCCCATGACTTTTGTCACTTCAGTGTATTTCTTATTTACTCTCATATTTTCATATGCTCTAGTATTGTTCATTCAAATAATATTTTGATTTATTTTCTCCAAGAAATGCTTTTTGCTTCATGCGAGAAATGTCTTAGCTCTCCAAAGGAGCAGGCCTATCTAAAATACAGTAAATAAAGACTAAGTTTTAGCAGCTTATAGATAAATGGCATTATATTATTCGTTAAACAGTAGTACTTTAGTGAAAAATATATACGTTTCCTTGATTTTAAAATATCAGAAAAAAATTTAAAGGACATTTTTACCTCATTCATTTAGGATTTGGTTATCAGATATTTGTACGTTACTTTCGGTTTTGAACTTAATGTGTTGTTGAACCCACAACGCTATGGAATGCGTATTTTCATACTGTCGTTGGGTGATCATTATATTTTTTGAATCTGACAAAATATTTTTACTATTCTTAATGCACAGAAATAAAAGCCTTCTAAAATGAAGCAAATGCAATCAAATCTATAAAAATTTATTGAATCATTCTTGGAATCCAATTTTGTATTTTGGGAGATCACATTCAATTTCAAGCAGTTAGAAATCACGAGGATGTGTCCGCCAGTCACGCATTGTCCTCCCTCTCCAGCAACCTTCCTTGTCCTTCAGCCTTGCGTAATGCTCAAAGTCTGGATACAAAAAGAGTCCGAAATTAGAATCTTGCAAAGTCTTCGAGGAAGGGGCGGGAGAGGGAGGTGATGACGTGACCTTAGACAGGTAAGTGGATGGTTAATAGTGTCCAGAGCTTGCTAGATGCACCACGCCAAACTTGGTGGTGGTGTCCCTGATAGCACAACATATTACGATAAATTTAGAGGTATGTCACAATGAATATTGGGCGTAATATCCCTGATGGCACAACTTGTCATTGTAAAGTTAAAGATATGTCACCTTAAGTTTTGATGGCGGTGTCCCAAAAAGCACAGCATCTTACGATAAAGTTAAAAGTGAGGGGGCCCAATGAGTCGTGAGGGTGGTGTTTCTGACAGAGAAAGATGCTAAAAATTTATAGTATGTCATTTTAAGTCTTGTACGTAGTGTCACTGACTGCACAACATGTTACAGTAAAGTTAAAAGTAAGTCACTAAATTTTCGTGGTCGTTCCCTTGACAACAGGACATGTGACGGTAAAATTAAAGGTATTTCACTCAGAGTCTTGATGAGGTCCCTATGTTAGGGTAAACTTAAAAATATATCGCTGTTAATTTTGGTGGTAGTTTCCATGACAGTAAAACATGTGACGGTAAATTAAAAGGTATGTCACTGTGAGTCTTGATGGTGGTGTCTCTGATAACAAAATATTTCAAGGCGAAATGAAAGGGTTATCACTGGGAATTTTTGTGAAGGTGATAAATATAGTGTAACATGTTACTGTAAAGTCAAAATTATGTCACTGAGTCTTGATGGTGGTGTCCTGATAGCACAAAAAATCAAGGAAAATTAATGGGATGTCAGTGTGAGACTAATCACAGTCATGAAGTGAGATAATTGAAGCCTTTTCAGAAGGGTGGATCACACTGTGACACATTTGGGACATGCTTCATGAGTTTTCACTGACTCATGGTGCTACAACTAATTTGTGACTTTAATTACACTCCAACATCACTTAGTGAGTTTGCCACAAACTGACATTCGTAAATTGTTGCAACTTGTTTATAACTCTACGGTGACATTTCATGACCATTACGCGACGGGTGGGACGGACCATGTGACTTTTAATATAGGAGCAGCCACTGTACTATTGAAGGTGGTCTTGCAGAGGATAGATGGATTCAGAAAATTTCTGACAGTAAATATAATGGCACTTGGATATATTGATAGTTTGCTTTATTTATGTTGGTTTTTAACTTTAATCATTTGGATACCTGCTCGGTGGTTCTTATTTTAATGGACGTGATACCATCTATGTTTTTAACTGTTCCAAACTGTGCTCTTTAATATGGCAATGCATGGAGTGTAGTAATTGTTATGGTTCTTTGGAAACAAACTACACCCCCCACTATAAGAGAGAAGGAAGCTAAATTGATCCCGAAATTATTATTGCTTTCTAACTTTACTACTGCACTTTTAAGTTCCAAGCTTAATCTGTTATAAGTTATAAATTATTTACTGTCGGATGTCCAAATGAAAATGTTTTATTTTGAAAAATGTCGACGTATATTGTCAGTGCATCTGGTTTTTGATAACGAAGAATTTAAATACCTGATTTCAGAAGTGAACAAAAAATACTAAAACCATTTAAGTTTAAGAAGAAAAGAAAAGCATGATATTTATGGAAAGTATTGAACAAATTTTGTGAATATTCACATAGTCGAAAACTTAAAATAAGAACATTCACAATCAATAGTTTTAATAAATTAAACTTCGACTTTTTTTTCTAGAAAACCTTTTATCTTACAAAACATGTGAAACTCATCAAATTTAAACGTGAATAGGAGAAGAGTCTCTACAGAATCCTGTCAAAGAGTTATTTTAAATTCCGTAAATCTTGTTGCACATAAAGGTCATTAGAAACAAGTATTCTTCTATGCAGAACTTCCATCATCAAATACGTAAGGTGTGCAAAAAGCAAGATACTATCCTGATATGATTTTAATTGCTTCTGTTGCGAGAGATAGCTAGTAGGTTTTTTCTCTGTGAATAACGAAATGCCGTCGTGTTTGAAGGAAAAAACAGTTAAGCCAACAAAGAATTGCTAAGCACAAAATTTTAAAACGTTCTAAAATCTATTAAGCAAGCTCAGAGGACTAAGATGTGATAGCAAGGTTGGTTATTGTTAGAAGGAAAGGGAACACAGGTATGGATACAAACACACATACACAATATATAGCTTTAAAACAACTGAACATTAAGCATACTAAACAAATATAATTTACGTTTTCTTATTCGATAAAATAGATCGGGAAGAGACTATGCTCTTAGTTCTTTTCCAGGTCTAATTGGAAACTTTTAAATTTTCATTTTGCTGCCTTAATTTTTTTTTCTCCTGCGTATCTTCAAGGCAAATCCAATTACTAAGTTTCTTTGTAATAGGGTTTAGCTATGATGAAGATCCTATATCAAAAAAAAAAATCCTCTAGTGCTTTAAATTAAAAAAAAGGATAATTTTCACCTACGTATGGTTCTCGTAATAATTGACAAAAGAAAAATGACTTTAAACCAAACAAATGTGCAAGTGATTCAATCAGTATTTTAGTTTTTTTTCTTTTGTCAACCGAAGGTTAGAGAAAAAGCAATTATTTGCTATACCTCATATGTTGCACCTCATATGTATTTCAAGCAGCTTAAGCTAGCATTTGTAAGCACATAAAGATTTCTTTCCAAATCAGCACAAAATTAGTATTGCAAAAAAAAGGCAAAAAAGTATGCGTTCAAAACTGAAGTGACCTGTATACATAAGTTTCCTAAAAAAACTTAGTACAAGACTCGACTCACGTTTACCTACCTTCATCGAGTTTCTTAATATGTTATATATAAAAATGTAGATAAAAATATTATAAATACGATGTTATAAGGCTGACTAAGTAAAAGTGCTCCTATCTTGGGATTGTCGCGATTGAAGTTCCAGAAGTTGAGTAAAACTGTAGTTTTTTTCTGCACGTAAGTGTACATTTTGCAAGAATCTGCAGTTTTTCTAGAGTTTTTGGAAAATCAGAAACAGATCTAAATCTCTATCAAATGACGTTTATTAGGCTCAAAACTCGACATTTTCGCAAGAATTTAATTAAGTAATTCGAAAATTATATGACTTAAAGAATAAATGGTGTGCTTTTGAGAAATTCTACAAAAAAAAAAAAAAAAAAAACGGTTGTCACTTTGCAGCTTTCTGCTAAATTTCTTCTGCAACTTCAAGATAATTGCAAAAAATCTGCAAAATGACTCCATTATTGAAATTTTTAAATCGCGACAACCCTATATTGAACCTGTTTTGTTTAGACAACCCTATACCATCGTGTTTGCAATTATTTGTATCTATATTTTCTTATTTGAAAACTCGATGAGGGTAGATAAACCTAAGTCGGATCTTAGACTATTATGGCCAGAAAGAAATGAAGAACTCCAAGGCTAAAGATACTTCTGTTATATTTTTGTGACTATATTCAACCAATTTTAACTAAGTATACCAGCTTTAGAGTTTCGGACATTATCAACGGAAGCTTTACCTTCTCTTCACTGATTTCCTGAGATACCGACTCTGCTTTGACTAGAGACTTGGACACCTTCTCCGAGCTGGTCTCGCTCTTGCTCATGGATACCTCCTCTTTGGAGGACATCATGGACATCTTCTGGCTGCTCTCCTGGATCTCGACCGAGGAGGAGACCTCCGACTTGCTCATGCTGAAGCTGTCCTCGCTCTGAAGCAGGGAGGAGCTCCTATCCAGGGAAGACATTTTCATCGCTGAAACGAAAAAAAAAAAAACCCCTCATATAACGCAACTCGAGCAGTCTCTTATGCTTTAAGTACAGGATCCGGCAATTAATGGTTCTCATTATTAAACTACTATAATAGCTTCATTATGCAATAAAATTTTAAAACTAAAAATTCAACCAATACAGCATGGTTTTCGATTTTGTGTACAGAGCTTAGTTTGAAATGTAAAATCATTGAAATGTGCTCAATCACTAGCTGCAATCTATTTGGCTTAACCATTGAGAAGGAATAACGATGGAGGGAGAAAAGTCTTCAATTCTTGAAACAAAGATCCAAAGTCACGTGACAGATTTAAGAATAGAGTATTGGAAGAAATCAGGTTTCTTTCTCATGTTTTACACTAAACGTGTCGCCATTCACCGATGTTGAACCATGTGACTTGGAATCTTTGTTTCAGCTTTTTCTAAGCGAATGATGGGACTTGCTCTCTCTATTTACTAATATCTCTTCTAAAGGCTTAACATTAGCATTTCCTTCCTTAATTGCAAAGGTTTTTTTTTTTTGTGGGACACTTGAAAGCTTGAGTGTATGACCATATCTTTCATGATATCAATAGTCTCAAACATGTCGAAAAGAACTAACTCAAAACAATAGTCAAAACAACTTACGGAGGAAATTGTTTATGTTACGATGTCCAGTGTGTGACGAAGTTTTCAGTAGTTCGTTGACATTAATGGAGCACATCTCAAAGACATTATTTTCAAAACTAAGCTCTGTTCACAAAACCCAAAGCCAGAACATATATATTAATTTTTCAGCTTTTTAATTTCATTGCATAATGAAGCTGTTATAGGAGCTCAGTATTAGGACACTTTAATTGCTGGATCCTGTAAAAACCGAAAATTGTGCGCAAAGAACTCAATAATAGTACTTTTTTAGGAGAAGTATTTTTCTTATTATAAAAGGAATGAAAATGAATACCTAATTTTAACGGTAACTTTGCTATAAGTTTCATGCAAAAGCAGAAGTAATATGCAAAATATTTTATGATCACAGATATGTTTTTCACATTAAGTGACGTGGTATTATGTGATTAACAAAAAAATTCCATTTCTTATAAAAATGCATTGTCATTAAAATCAGTTCTCAATTTATGACTAAAGTGATTTGGGGACAGGCAATGGCGCTCAATAAAGGATCCCATTGACTTAAGCCCATATCAGACGGCCAAAATAAGCAAAATTTCAGATTTTGGTGAGAAATTTAACTAACTGAGGCTGACTGCGCTGTTAAAGTTGTTAGAGGGTCGTTTATTCAGAATCTTTTAACCTTTTTGGGGTCACGTCGCCTGGGGCGCTGAGTAGTTTTTGAGGAGGTGCGCCATCATCAATATGGTATGAGAGCTCCTGGTTTTGCAATCAGTAATTAGGAACCAACAAGAGTCGCAATTATGAACATCATGCTTTTTAAGCGTATATAAAAAGCACAAAATGTAATGTACAAACATTGCGTAAAATACTTCATAATCATCCAGTATATAGTCTTCAGGAGTACGGAGAGCTTATGATTGTAAGTAAGAGTGACCGAGTTTTAGAAATTTGGACAATTAGTTTTCTTACAAAATTATTTCCTTTATTTGCTTTAAAAGTACATTTCAAATACTTCGTTTCACACGAAAGCTAGACTTCCGTCATAGAAAAATTCCTCTCATATTATAGTCTGTTACTTCGAAATAGTCACTTTTCAAGGTCTTAAATATTGCATCATCTAAATGGAAACCTAACTCGATAAACCTTAAATAAATGAATTGCATCAGCAATTTCCATGGAGACGACGCAAAATTTGTGACCTTGATGCGTCTATTTTAAAGTAACAGACTATAAGCAGTACCAAATCAAAGGGGAACTAAATTCCTTGTTTTAGCAGAACTGCGTATTATGTTATTCCAATAACCGAACGGCAGCAGCTTTTATTCATCTTTGACGGAGTTGCTAGGGGACGCACTCCATCCTAATTTGATCCCATTTCTTCAAGAAATTGGTTTCATGTGCCTGATTTTGTGTTTCTGGCCCTGTCCTTATTTTAGCGTCGCCCTTTTTCGTTTCGTTATCGTGTTTCTGGTTTTAGTCAAAATTATTTGAGTTGTTACTTTCTACTTATTGTTCAGAGTTTTAAACTTCAAATAGGTGTCTCTTCTTAAAATGTTTTCAAAAGTTTAGAAGTTTTTGTCCATTGTACTCGTATTTTAATAATTTTAATTTTAGCATATCTTTATTTTTAAGCAATAATATCGTTTGGCGCATTATATAACCTTTATGGTTCTTGCGAAAATTTAATTCTATCCAGTCAATCAACCAACCAAAACACATCCTAAAGCGTGCTCCAGTTCTTCTTTCACTCTCTGGGTTTAGTAGTAATTGAGCATTAGCTACCACATGTCTGGACATGGGGCAAATGGTCCGTAAGATGATCAAATTTCATCGAAATTCTATAATTTCAATCGACATGTCCCTACCTTTCGAGAGGGCCTTGTCTCCCGTGATGGCCAGCTGCGTGTCCAGATCCCCCGCCAGGGAGGACATGAGGGCCTTGGTGTCCCCCATCTTGGTGGAGGACAGGAGGCTGCTGCTCTCTAAGGAGCTCTCCATGGTGCTGCTGCTTACGACGGAGGACGACGTCTTGCTGTAGGACTCCTCGATGGACATCTCTGTCGAGTACAGGAAACAATAAATTAACACAAGAAAATGAGAGTAAAGGGCCCCTCACAGGCTCCGGAAAATCCGAAGACCGGCTTCGAGGATTCAAGTCCAAAGTCACTATGGGAATATACGAAGGCTCTTGAGCAAAACTAGTTATCGGCCTTGAGGAAAACCTCAATAGAGAAGGGTCCGGAGATCCGAAGGAATATCTCAACAGAATTCACCATACACACATGGAGGAATTCCTCAAGGAAAGGCTTTAGGTTTGCCAAAGCGTGTGGGGGGGGGGGGGGCGTCAGAAAAACAACTGTTGTAACAGCGAAAAGTGCTGTCTTTTCTCCACCTTGCCCCACCTCTTGGTGATGCGCCTTAGGTGGGTTGGTGGGACCCACATGGAGGGTTTGTTTGGTAAATCCTAATTCGCAAAGCTAAAAGGTGGAGCAACGTGGAGAAAAAGGAACACTTTTCATTGGTACAGCAATTTTACTGCAGTTGGCAAAAGGAGAGTAATATTCATTATAAACTAGAAAAAGGTGGCAAAAATTAACAACCCAAAAGAAAAAGAAAAAAAAGGAAAATGCTCTGTAGATCACTTATAGGAAATAGGAATAAAATTTATTGCTTCTGAAGAGAGAGATCGCATATTTTATGCAAACTTTAACTCAGACGTTAAGCCAGTGCTACCGTCATGAACATAACAATGAAACTTTAACCACACATAATTACAATTTGGTTAGGCAAACACCTGCATTTTTTAAATCTTGTATAATTTGATGTTATTTACATCCTAACATTTGGTGAGGAGTCCTTGATTACAAAAATTAACAAAATGTTTGAAGTTTGTTTTATCCGTTGAGGTGGACTTTCCCGCTAGTGATGTTTCAATCTAAAGAAAATCAGTTTATATTTCCAGAGGTTCGCAAGCCGTAACAAAAGATTCTTCCGTGAGAACTAAACGAACTTAATACATCACCAAGTAAGTGTGTCAATCAGAGCCAATTTAAACTTCATAGTCCTGTACATGGCTTATGTATGATTCAACTGATGCAGCACAGAATCATATCTTTCATTCGATCTTTTGGTGTCTTAATAAGGACACTAAAATATTAAAAATGTTGATCATCGCCAAAAAGCTGCACTATACTTTTCTAGGTTTATCAATACCTTTCTAGGGTCAATCATTTTTCCACAAACCAGCTCTAAGTAACATGTTATAACCTCTTTTACACAAAGTTTTAGTCGGAAAAAAGTTTTATCTTGCTAACCTCTGAATAGTCCGACTGCGATTAGTTAAGCTTCGACATTGATTTTTTTTTTGGGGGGGGGGGAAGAGAGAGAGAGGGAATCGGCCCTGAATTGTGAATACTTTCGTAATAGTTTTTTAAAAGTGTGCCACTACACAACTAATTCGTTTTTAACCGTCTATTGCGTAAATATTTATGTCGACTGACACAGTGACTTCAACTGAATCCGCCTGAGCACAAATCAGTAATTTTATTTTCCATGTCTTAAGGGGTTATGTTCAATAGGACTAAAGAAACATAAGTACTAAAAAATTAAGACCACATATTATTCGGTATTGCGGATTGTTTGATGTATTACGTACTAAAAGAAAAAGTTGAAGCTAAGCAGAACCAATAAACGTGAATGTACTAGCTTGTTGCTATCTGTTCTTCATCAGGTTAGGTATCCCGGTAACTTTCGGGATATATTTACAAAACAGTTTTTTAATTTTTATTTCTTAACTTGAATCAATGCCAAATTACAAAATGGTGTATATGCCTTATCCCTCCCCCTTTATTTTTTAATCAAAACGTGTTTCCTCTGAATCCAAGAAGAAAACGTCTGCTCCCTTCTAGCCTCTTTTTCGTAACCTCGGTTTATCTCTTCAGCTTTTAGTCTAACAGTTAGCAACGTTTTCGAGTGATTATTTCAGGACGTCCCTGTGCTCTTCTAAGCATCATGCCGTCATGTCTGGCGGCCAAGAGTGGTTGCGTTTTTTACTGCGCATCACACTTGTACTGGTAAAAATTAGTGTTTTTTCGACCATTTTGGAGTAATTAGAAGCCTAAACCTGGCAAGTATGGTATGTAGTATATCAATGGAAAACTCTTTTTTTTTTACCTTTACAATGAATTTTGAATATTTATTCTACTATAATTTAAAAAAAAAGTTAAAGTCTTTTGCAAGCAAAAACTTTTGGGTTTTCTCCGCACTTTTTAAGTTTTTAAACAGCTCTGTACTTAGTACATCTCTGTACTTACGTATATTTTTTGAAGTAGAAATCTAAAAATTGACGGGATTACTTATCTTGTTAATGCTTCCTTCACACCATTTTTTTTCATCGGAAATGGTGAGGTCAAAAACCTTTTTTTTTTTTTTTCATGATTGATTTGACGTGGCATTGGACTAAAATCACTTAAAAACCACAATTTTTACCAGTAAAATTGTAATGCAAAGTAAAAAACGAAACCACTCTCGGCTGCTTAGAAGATCATAAGGAAAGATGTATTAAAGAGTCAGACGTCTCAAAATTGACGTTTTTTCGACGTTGCTAACTCTTGGACTATTTGGCGCGAGGTCCGCACTGGCTTGTTTCTGCCAGATCCTCCAAGATTGACAATCGCAATCAGTGGCAACTCTTCTCTCTGCGATCAGATGTAAGCGAGACGAGGCCCCGTAAACGAGCGTGACTCGTGGCATTCTGTCTCCTCTAATGTCTAAATTTAGGGTGTCTCGAACTGTGGAGTCGCGTTCCACGGGGTCGCTTCCCCCCCTCACCCCAGGCTTGATCGCGAAGAGCTCCTCTCTCTCTGCTCTCATTTACCTGCGATTTATTTTTGGATATGGAACGCTGGTCGCTCTCCGATGTGTTATTTGTTTACGCTTCTGGAGGCAAAGCAGTGGGCAGCATTCTCTAGGATCGACCAGTGAGTGAAAGGATGTTAGCACCTTTGGTAAAGTCAAGTTAGTTAGCACCTTTGGTAAAGTTAAGCACCTTTGATAAAGTTCGACCACGTACAGCTGGTGGGTGACCTTGAAACGGAAACGGACCGCTTCATTTTGTGATAGGTAGCATCAGAGAGATCACGCAGGCAGTGAAATCGAAAATGAACTCGGGAAATAAAATTTGCTTTTTTTGATGATCTAATAGGCCGTTTGCGTTTCAACGTCAACCGCCATCTTTCCGTCGCCAAAGTCAAGTTATGCCAAAGCTGTAGTCAAAAGTTGTTTTCCGGGATTTTTCGTTAAATGAGTCACTCGGGATCAAAACCCGTTAAGTCCACTTTTTATGAAAAATAATTTTACCCTGTCCTGAAGGCAACAGATCAAAAACCACTAAAATTGCTAATTTTACAGTAATAAACTGTACAATTGCTGCTTTACAGTAATAAACTGTAAAATTGCTAATTTCACAGTTTATTACAGTGTATTTTACAGCTTTAAACTGGAACCTCTGTTGCCAGTATTATACTATATTTTTTACAGTATAATACAGGTAAATTTAATATTAAAATTGCTAGTTTTACAGTAATAAACTATTAAATTGCATTTTTTTCAGTTATTACTGTGCTTTTACTGTTTTAAACTGGAACCTCTGCTGTCAGTATTATACCGCAAAAGAAATTTATGCGTTGCAGTGTGGATTCAGGACCACCTTCGGAACTATGGATTTTGAGAAATAGATTAACAGGTTTTGATTCTAAACGAATCAAATGCTTTATTTTGGCAAAGTCTTTACAACTTATTCTGGGCTCTTCCATTGTCACTGGCGGGATAAACGGACTTAATGATTTCACGAACTATTCGTTATAGTACTTAGCATTTTAATTAAGCTTCAGTAAGCATATTTTTTAGTCATAAGATAAGATGGAAATATACTCATGATAAAGTTATATTTGCACTAAATATTTCTGTTGTTTAAAATTTAATTTATTTTCAGTTGGCGCGTACGGGAAATCTTAAATCAACCTCTTGCAATTTGCTGTATGAATTGGCATTTTTGGTCCATAGATCAAACAATGACAAAACAAATTGTTAGTTTTGAAAGCTATGGTTCCAATGTGAAGGAAACATAACTCACACACACACACACACACACACACACACACACACACACACACACACACACACACACACACACACACACACACACACACACACACACACACACACACACACACACACACACACACACTTGTTGAGAAATAGTTTAAACCGTGAAAAAAATTTGATGGGCCATCCAAAAAAAGAGTTGCAAATTTGTCTCGCACGTGACTGCTCTTTAGCTAAAAAAAATGCTCAAAAGGTTTTGAAAATTTTTGACTGAAGAAATCGGACTAAAGAACACGGTTAAGCATCAACAAAATTTTGTGCATTACCTAGCCCCTCTACGTCACGTTGAAATTACATGATACAATTCACAACATGCGTTGCAAAGACGTACAAACAATATCAGGCATATATCATGTTAGACTTTTTAATAGTCCATTTTTTATGTTATGTTGTAGAATTGATAGGTCATTTGTGCCAAAATTCACAATTTCCACCCTCATAACAGTTACTCATCAAAAATTATATTTTAGATTAAATTTAAATTTTACAAATACAAAAGCGAAAAATTAATATTTAGTTTTCATTGTACATGAAAACATAATAAAAATTTCTGAGAGATCTTTCAACCCCTAAGCACCCGCCCTCTCTGGCTCTGGTCATGATACCAAGCTTTTACATTTTAGCTACCAAAATTTTCTGGTTAGATGTCATTTTAAAATCATTCATCTTGCTTAACGTTACGATAATTAAGTATTTGTTACAAAATGTAGCAAAAACCATAGCTTTACATACAACAGTATGGATTCGTAAGCGAAATATTATTGAGAACCAATTTACCTTTAACATATTTTAGTCATTGTCAATGCAGTTTATATGTATGAATGTGCGTGTGTGTGTGTGTGTGTGTGTGTGTGTGTGTGTGTGTGTGTGTGTGTGTGTGTGTGTATGTGTGCGTTTTATGAATGCTCAAACGGCATAAACATTAAAATTAGTCGTCGCTTTTTACTTTAAAAAACAATAGTTGGAAAAATGCCGGCAAGATACGAAGGTGCAGTCATCAAAAAGAAACTTTTAGCCCCGAAATACTACTAATGATCGTTAATTTTGAACTCTGTAGTTGACATAGCAAATTCTCAAGGGTAAAGAGCATTTTATTACTCCCTCACCCTGCGTAACCTTCAAAACAAGAAGTTCTGTCAAGAACTAAACGAGCATATTTTCCCGTACATCGACATTGTCATTCTAGTATCTGATCATTATTCTCTTGATTATCTGAGATTGAAAATTATGTCAAACATACCTTTATAGAACTGAGAGCTGATTTCTAAAAGCAAAATATACCCCTCTCATCAGATGAAATAGACACGTAAAAAGTAAATAAATGAATAAATACAGTTTTGTCGCACCTTTTAAAGAATGTAACTGTAACAGTTCTTCCGTAGAAAAAATCCCCAATCGTTTTCAAAAATAAATAAATAAATAAATAAATAAATAAAAGTACAAAGATGATCAAAACACATTTTATCAAAGAAAGAAAAAAAAAAAACTCGTCCGTTAATAAAATGTCTCGAATTTCACTTTTAATCCGTTGCCAGTTGTTAAATATAAATAAAGTATAAAATGCCCTCGTGAATGAAAAATTTTTGTTACAAAAAAAAATCGTCTGCAAAAAAAAGGAATAAAACAAATGAATAAATAAACAAAAAATCGTCTGCACCGTCAGTCATTTTTTTCCGAGCTTGCATTTCCGCCACGTTTGCGGAGTCGCAGTCGGAATCAGAGTCCTCGCAGAAGATTATTCAGAAAAATACTTTACAAACATTGTTTATCAAAACCATTTTCTTACAAAGTTAGTTTGAAGGAAATCCGACTTTAAGTTCAAGATCAACATTAAACTGAAATTCCCCGTAGGCGCTAATGTTAAATTCTTTTTCTGAATGGTTCAATATTGAGCGAAAATGGTTCAAATCAAAAAGCGAAATATGGGAATGAGCCTCTCCGAGATCTTTCAAACAAAAAAAAGTTTATTCCTTTCGGACGGTTCACTCAAAAGTTATTGGGTGGGGAAAGGTTGCTTGAACGGTTCAATGTTGAACGAAAAAATGTTCAAATTGACAATATAAATACGGTAATGAAGTATCCTTGCTGAGATCCTTCGAACAAAAAAAAAAGTTTATTTAAATCGGACTGTTCACTCAAAAGTTATTAGGAGTGACAGCTTGCTTGAGCGGTTCAATGTTGAACGAAAAATTGTTCAAATCGGAAATGTAAATATGGGAATGAAGTATCCTTGATGAGATTTTCGAACAAAAAAAAAGTTTGTTCAAATCGGATTGTTTACTCAAAAGTTAGCATTGCGGGTCAGGTTGTTTGAACGGTTCAAAGTTGAATAAAAATTGTTTAAATCGAAAAATCAAATATGGGAATGAGCTGTACTCGCCGAGATCTTTCCAACAAAAAAAAAAGGTTGTCCAAATTGGAATGTTCATTCAAAAGTTATTAGGGGGTGTGGTGGGTACATGACTTAATGAAATGTCAGTCAACAACCTACAAAAATCGCTAAGTGTGGCGCTTCGCCCTCCCCCAATTTGATGAAGAAAACGATAGATGGAATCGCCTGAATCGACTGCGATGCAAAGAAAGTAATAATCCTTTTGCTACAGCAGACGGAAGACAGGAAGTCGTTGACGCACCCCTTTAATTAAATCTTAACCAACTACACCACAGGGGGGACAGACAGACCGACCGACTTTTTATTTTCGATATTCATTTTACCTTTTTATTTCTTTTTGTCTTTTTTTTTTCGGACTGGCGATATTTTTTTAACTTGGCGATATTTTTTGGACATAGCGATTTTTTTTAAATGCATTAAGCCACTTTTATTACTTTTTTCGTCTTTCTTTTATTTTAACGGGAAAGTAGGCTAAAAAGTAATTATTTTTAATGTTACACTGTTTTTATCAACTTTTTAAACATAAGGAAAAAACAACAGCGAAAGGACATTAGGAAGTTACCTTCCTGTAATTAAAAAAATAAGGTAATGGAATAAAAACTCTTAAAACTGAACTTCCAAAAAAATGCATTTTATGCACTTATTACTTCAAGCGTAATTGTTGCGAACGATGCAAATTACAGCAAATATTGCTTAAAAGTCCAACAGCTGAGGTTGTTTAGTATTATTCAATTCTCGTTGTAACCACACCATTTTCATCTTTCTTTTTTTTTTTTGGTGGTGGGGGGAGACTTTTTAATCGTCAACGAAAAGTATATATCAATAAAACTTTAGTGCACAAACATGCCTAGCAACGCATTTCAATCCATGTCAAAATTCAAATTTTAGACAGGTCTTGATTTTGGACGAAAAATAAAACGATCTAAATTTGCGCATGATATTTTTATGGGGTTTGTAAAGAGGGTGCTACTAATATTTCTAAAAACTACTGCCGATAATCAGATGGGTAGTTTTAGAGAGAATGCTAACAATATTTTTAAGAGCAAGTGTCAATAGTCTGATAGGGGATTTTAAAGACTGATTGGAAACTCCGGAGGGATCTTTTGAGGTAAATATACTAAATCTAACGGAGGCTTTTACTGACTATTGATGTTATTTAAGAACTTCAATCTTTATTTTAATAGGGATTTTCACGGGTGCTCTCTCAACAGGTTTTAAGATCTCGCACCAGGGACTGCAAAAACTAGTTCTTCGTTGAAAAGTGAAGGAGAGGAGGGATGCATATGAGGCAGATTTGTA